>CM052445.1:66689884-66706250 GCA_028533085.1 Varecia variegata | reverse complement strand
ACTCTGGGGAAAAGATTCCTTATTCAATAAATGGTGCTGGGAAAACTGGTTAACCACATGTAGAAGACTGAAACAGGACCCACAGCTTTCACCTCTCACAAAAATTAAATCACGGTGGTTAACAGACTTAAACCTTAGGAAAGAAACTATTAGAATCCTAGAAGAAAATGTAGGAAAGACTCTTACAGACATTGGCCTATATGTCATAATTTTTATAGTATCGGAGGAGAATACAGATTTATTTATTTGTTGCATTTTCAGTTTAAAGAGCCATGGTTACAAATTAAAGTGATATTTTATTTAGGCACACATTTGTGTGTATATCTGTATCACTGATCTATTTATCTTTCTCTCCTTCTCTTTCTCTCTCACACACACATTCCTCTCTCTGTACCTCAGTGTAAGAGTATTTAATTCTGAAAAAGTATAACCATTTTGAGTATGAATTTTATGCTTTTTAAAACGTGGAATTTCACCTTCATGTTGCCATAGCATTCAGTTCAAATGACCTAACTGACATTTTATGCTATGACTTTTAAGCTTCTGAATATGAATAAAAATGGCTATTTATGATCTAGGGTGAAAAATTAAATTAAAATTGAAAATATCAACTTTGTTTCATTGCACAAAATGACTTGGAAAATTATTTCAAACATCTCCACATGGAAATAAAACATCATATAACTCCTTGAGTAACCTGCTTAGAAAGATTATAATTTAAAACATATAAGTAAACAAAATAGAAAACAAGGTTATGTAACTTGCCCCTCATCCCACAGATATGAAATGACAGCAATGGTAATTTTTTCCCATGATTTAAAGTTTATTTTTTTCTTAGCACATATTTAAGTCCATAATAACCAGTAAGATAGAAAATATTATTACATATACTACCTAAAATCATGTCACATACCCCCAGTGAAACACCTATTGTAATTTTGAAAAATCTGACTAGATAGAAACGATTCTTTTTTTTTTTTTTTTTTGAGATGTGGTCTCTGTCACCCAGGCTGGAATGCAGTGGTGCAATCATAGCTCACTACAGCTTCAAACTTCTATGATCAAAGGGTCCTCCTGCTTCAGCCTCCTGAGTAGCTTTGACTCTGGGTACATGCCACCACATCCTTCTAATTTTTAGAAATATATTAGAGTGGGGGTCTGGTTGTGCTGGTTAGTCTTGAACTCCTGGAATCAAGTCATCCTTCCATCTCAGCCTCTGGAGAAGCTGGGATTACAGTTACGGTGGCAGCAATGATTCTCAAACCGAGATTTCTTTATTCCAAGTCCAGTGCTCTTTTATCCATACATGCTGCATCAATGAGATGGGTCCAGAGGAGTTTAAAGTTGTAATGGAGACAGTGGAAGCCTGTGGTCGAGGAGTCAGATAGCTGTGGCAACCATATGACAAAGATAATTTAAATAGGATATAAAACAAGAGACTGTGTATATTAACTAGCTAGAAAGAAAGGAGTGCAGATCAACAAGGGTTGGCAAAGACTTGATTACGTAAAGTCTTTGGCTATATTGCCTGTTATTAGCCTAAAATCTTTGTTTATTTCCCAGACATCCAGTGTTTAAACAAGCCATTTCAAAGATGCTGGTGTTATTGTGTGTCATTGTGTCCCTTCACATCTGGACACTTGTATGGTAGACAAAGCAATTTAATAAGCCACAGGCATTGCCTTTCAGCGGGTCCCTGGATGAGACCACTCGTGTGTGAAATGGGTATGCAACAAGTGGGTTGTCTGCCACCTAAATTTTACATCATTAGGGCATTGACAATATCAGACCCTGATTGAAAAGCATCATCACTATCTCTGTCTCTGCAGTAATCAATGACCAGGCAAACTGTACACAACAAGCTCAGAGATTTGGATGTCTTTATAGCTTTGACGTGAAATCAGTCTGAAACTATCTGTATCAGAAAGAGGTCTACAGTCATGTATATGTAGAAACATGACAAATTTGTGCATTTTTATGCTAACGAAAGAGGGAATTAGCTCTTTGCAGTTCTGTGCTCTTCTACTATGAGTTTACAAGGTTTGTTCATAGTATAGAGTGTTAAAATTTGAAACACTAAAACTTCTTTCTTATGCCCAATTTATAACAACTCTCAACCTACAGACCACTCCAAATGAAGTTGTACTCATTTTTGTGGGCTCATTTTGATGGCATTGCTTAAGAAAACACATTCATTATGCAAAATATTTTAAAAACCTTAAAGAGACAGTCCAAATATCAATTTAGATATTTTTAAAAACTAGTTTTTTCATTTCCAAATATTTTTGATACTTTGCCTGTGATTAATAATAATACTCCATGGAGATGAAACCATTTAAAAATTGTTTCCTTGTCCTTTTTATTACCTTACTCATTGTTATAGTTGTTGCCATTCTCTCTTGGCATTTATCAACATCAAAGATACTCTAATGCTTTTTTTTCCTAATTTGTCTGGCACCTCTAGGTCTCTATGACTGTATGTTTTATGGAAAATGTTACGTAGGGCATGTCTACAAGCCCCAATAAGCTTGGGAAGAAATATTGCATTTTATTTGAATTGCAGTGAGCAGATGCTGAAGGTTTCAAAGCAGAAGGAGATGAATTAGAATGCCTGCACTTTAAAAATCAGGCAAATAAAAACTTTTTTAGTTATAGGAAGAAAAGAAAATTTTTATCACTTATATGGGATATCATTATTATTTTTCAAAGGAAAAATTTTGTTTTATTTATACTTGTATATTCCATTCTGTATTTCTGGTAACCAATAGTAAAACAAGTGTAACTTCTTGCCTATCTTTAAAAAGGCCTTATTTGGGTATGTTTCAGTTTCAGAAAGGTGAATATAAAGCATCTATGACTCAAACAAGCCTAAATGGCAGGTTTTTAAATGAGTGTTTTTTCCTTGAACCAGTTAATTTTGTTATCAGTATGTATAACAAAATCACAATAATAGTAATACAAGTAACATAAAAATAATAAAAGTAAATCTTTACAATTATGATCTTTGATAGTTTTTTAAAAAATATTTTGCATTCATTTTGATCTACAAATATACTCCTGTGAGAAGTGCATACATGACTTCAGTTATAACATGACAAAGTTGCCAGGCTAAGGAAAGCATGTGTACTGAAATGCAGGGGTTTAACCCAGGACCTTGGATTCCATATCCAGGGCTTGTCCAGAAGTCATGAAGTCTTACAAACTAAGATTTTTAATGATAAAAGCCCCTACCTTCTTGGTTTCCATTTACAGTGTCACACTGGTGGAAATTATGGAGAAGGGAAACACCAGCTCAGACTTCATTCTCCTAGGACTCTTTAGGCACACAAGACCCCACCTTGCTCTCTTTGCAGTGGTGCTGACAATGGCCATCGCTGCTCTCCTGGGCAACACCCTCATGCTTCTCCTGATTCACCAGGACCACCGGCTCCACAGGCCCATGTACTTCCTACTGAGCCAACTCTCCCTCATGGACGTGATGCTGGTCTCCACCATTGTGCCCAGAATGGCTGCTGGCTTTCTGACAGGCGAGAAGTCCATCTCCCCCACTGGCTGTGGGTTGCAGATATTTGTCTCACTCACCCTGGGTGGTGGAGAGAGTTTTCTCTTAGCAGCCATGTCCTACGACCGCTATGTGGCCGTTTGCCACCCACTGCGATATGCCGTCCTCATGAGCCAGAAGGTATGCCTGAGAATGACTTTGGGGTCTTGGTCCCTGGGGGCAGCTGATGGGCTCGTGCAGGCTGTCGCTACCCTGAGCTTCCGTACTGCAGCACACACGAGATCGACCATTTCTTCTGCGAGGCTCCACCCACCATTGTTTTTGTAGTTGAGTAGTATTCCATGGTATAAATATACCACATTTTACTAATCCACTCATGTATTGATGGGCACTTGGGTTGTTTCCACATCTTTGCAATTGTGAATTGTGCTGCCATAGACATTTGACTGCAGTTGTCTTTACTGTAAAATGTCTTTTTTTCATTTGGGTAGATGCCTAGTAGTGGGATTGCTGGATCAAATGGCATTTATAATTTTAGCTCTTTGATATGTCTCCAAATTACTTTCCACAGGGGTTGTACTAGTTTGCAGTCCCACCAGCAGCATAACAGTGTTCCAATCTCTCCACATCCACAGCAGCATTTGGTGTTTGGGGATTTTTTGATAAAGGCCATTTGCACTGGAATTAGGTGATATCTCATTGTGGTTTTGATTTGCATTTCCCTAATGATTAAAGATGTTGAACACTTTTTTATATGTTTGCTGGCCATTATTTTGTCTTCTTTTGAAAAGTTTCTGTTCATGTCCTTTGCCCACTTTTTGATGGGGTAGTTTGACTTTTTCTTGTTAATTTTCTAAAGTTCTATATATATTCTGGTTATCAGCCATTTATCAGATGTGTAGAATGCAAATATTTTCTCCCATTCTGTAGGTTGTCTATTTGCTCCAATGATAGTTTCCTTGGCTGTGCAGAAGCTTTTTAATTTGATCAGATCCCATTTCTTTATTTTTGTTGTTGCTGTGATTGTCTTTGGGGTCTTCTTCATAAATTCTTTGCCTAGGCCGATGTCTATAAGAGTTTTTCCAACATTTTCTTCTAGAATTCTTATATTTTCATGCCTTAGGTTTAAGTCTGTTATCCATCGTGAGTTGATTTTTTTGAGAGGTGAGAGGTGGGGATCCAGTTTCAATCTTCTGCATGTAGTTATCCAGTTTTCCCAGCACCATTTATTGACTAGAGATTCTTTTCCCTGATGTATATTTTTGTCTGTTTTGTCAAAGATTAGATGACAATATGAGGATAGTTTTACATATGGGTTCTCAGTACTGTTCCAAAGGTCTATGTCTCTGTTCTTGTGCCAGTAACATGTTGTTTTGGTTATTATTGCCTTGTACTAAAGCTTGAGGTCTGATAGACTGATGTCTCCCAATTTTCTTCTTTTTCCTTAAGATTGCTTTGGCTAGAAGAGGTCTTCTCTGGTTCCATGCAAAGTGTAGAATTATATTTCTAGATATGTAAATAATGGTGATGGTATTTTGATAGGGATTGCATTAATTCTGTAGATCACTTTAGGTAGTATGGACATTTTAACAATATTGATTCTGCCAATCCATGAGCATGGTAAGATTTTCCACATGTTTAAATCTTCTAAAATTTATTTTCTCAGTGTTTCATTGTTCTGCCTATATATGTCTCTCACTTCTTTAATTAAATATATTCCTAGACATTTAATTTTCTTTGATGCTATTGTGAAAGCTGGTGTGTCTTTGATTTAATTTTTGGCTTGACTGTTATTGGAATATATGAATGCCACTGATTTGTGTGCATTAATTTGGTATCCTGAGACTTTACTGAATTCATTTATCAATTCCAAAAGTCTCTTGGTTGAATCCTTTGGATTTTCTAGATATAATAGCACATCAGCAGCAAGAGTGAGAGTTTGATCTTCTCTTCCCCCCATTTGAACACCCTTAATTCCCCTCTCTTGTCTGATTGCTCTGACAAGGACTTCTAGCACAAAGTTGAATAGAAGTGGAGATGGTGGGCAACCTTGTCTGGTTCCAGTTCTAAGTGGGAATGCTTTCAATTTTTCCTTGTTCAGTATGATATTGGCTGTGGGTTTATTGTATATGGCTTTAATAATTTTAAGGTATGTCCCATTTATGGCTATTTTATTAAGAGTTTTTACCATAGAAGTGTGCTGTATTTTGCCAAATGCTTTTTCTGTGTCTATTGAGAGAATTATATGGTCTTTGTTCTTGATTTTAGTTACATGGTGAATTGCATTTATAGATTTGCATATGTTAAACCAGCCTTGCATTTTGGAGATAAAGCCCACCTGTCATGATAAATTATTTTTTGATGTGCTGTTGGATTTGGTTTGCTAAGATTTTGTTGAGGATTTTTGCATCTATATTCATGAGGGAGATTGGTCTGTGATTTTCTTTTTCTGTTGTGTCCTTTCTTGACTTTGGTATCAAGGTGATATTGGCTTTGCAGAATCTGTTGAGGGAGAGACCATCCTTCTCAATGTTGTAGAATAATTTCTTCAGTATAGGTATGTTTTTTTTTATTTCATCTTATTATGGGGGTACAAAAGTTCTGTATAGGTATATATTCTTCTTTGTAGGTTTGGTAAAATTCAGGTGTGAACCCATCTAGTCTGGGACTTTTTTGTTGGGATATTTTTAATTTCTGCTTCAATTTCTGTGTTTGATATTGGTCTGTTCAGGAATTCTATTTACTCCCGATTGAGCTTAGGTATGTTGTGTGTTTCCAAGAATGTGTCCATTTCTTCTACATTTTGTAGATTTTGGGAATATAGATTTCTATAGTATTCAAATATAATGTTTTATATTTCTGTGATGTCTGTAATGACCCCTCCTTTTTCATTTCTAATTGAGTTTTATTAGAGTCCTTTCCTTTCTCATTCTTGTCAATCTAGCAAGAGGGCAGTCAATTTTGTTTATCTTTTTGAAAAAGCCACTTTTGGTTTTATTGATCTTCTGAATAGGTCTTTTGTTCTCAATTTTATTTAGTTTTGCTCTGATCTTAGTTATTTCTTTTCTTCTGCTAGGTTTAGAATTAATTTGCTCTTCCTTTTCCAGTTCCTTGAGATGGTTTATTAGTTTGTTGATTTGTGAGCTTTCTGTCTTTTGGATGTGAGCATTTAAAGCTATTAGTTTTCCTCCCAGGAATGCTTTTGGTGTATCCCACAGATTTTGATAACTTGTATGCCTCTTATCATTTAGTTCAAAAAATGTTTTGATTTCCATCTGGATCTCCTCCTTGACCCAATAGTCTTTCAGCAATAGGTTAATTTCCATGACTTTGTGAAGTGGTGAGTGTTTCTGTTGGAATTGATCTTTTTCATTCATTTCCTGTATTCTTGTGGCTTCTTTGTGTTGGGTTTCTATTTTCTCTTCAATTCCATTGAGTTTTCTTACAATCCATATTCAGAATTCTTCCCCTGTCATTTTAATCATTTTGTTTAAATTGCTATCCATTGTTGAGGGTCTAATGATTCTTTTTGGGGGTGACTTTTCTCTCTGATTTTTCATGTTTTCTGCATTCTTTTGCTGATTCTTTCTCATCAGAGTACTTAGTTGAGAACTGGGTGTGCTAGGACTGGTTTATGGCCCTATCTCCAAGTCTCCAAAGGGATGTTCCTTGACAATGCTGGGGAGAGGCACACTGGCCCTATGTTGCCTTAGAGGCCCTATGTTGCCTTTACAAGTTGGGTTACCTCTGGCCTGTTTTCTTCACCTCTTGCCAAGGGAGATTTGTGAGTTTGGTCCCTGCACTTAAGCTCCCAGGTGGTGGATCGCACTTGTGTGTGTGACTCCACTGCCCTCTAATAGCTTGAGATGGAAGGCACTGTGTTAAGCTGTGAGGTTATCCTCTTTGGTATTGATTGTAGTTTGCATGGATGAGCCAGTTATCAAGGTAATCTGATGTCTCTGTATTAGGCTCTGGTTCTCCGGATGGGGTATATGAATGCCCCAATCTTTGGGAAGGGTCTTGCCACTCCTGAGGGTTACTTGGACCCTGTTCCCCCCTAAAGTGGGGGTAAGGGCAAGATAGATTGCAGCTGTTACACACAAGCCTCGCTTCTATGGTTGCTTGACCTGCTGCTAGGGGGAGCCACTAATATGTTATTCAGGGCTCTTTCACCACACTTCAGAGGTGAATCCTGATGGGAGGAGTCAATTGGTGCAACTGATGAGGTCTCTGGCCAGGATTTTCCTTCCCTGTCCACAAACCCCAATGCTGGCAGCCGCCTGGGGGCAAAGAGCAAGCCCTGGACTTATAATCTTATTAGACGACCTAAGCTGGTCCAGTGGGCCAAATCAACAAGCTGTCAACTACTGTTCAGCAGCAAGGCCCCACAGATTCATGCCAGTCACACAAAGAAAGCGGCTTTTCTCACTTCCCTCTGCCTCCAAGGGCGGAGCCCACTGCACTCAGCGCGAAAGTTGCCATTCTGGGGGACGGGTGTTGCCTGAGACCATGGTGCACCCCAGAATCTCTGTGGGGCCCTGCAGTTGGAGACAGGCACCTCACCTCTGGTAGTCAGCAGGATCAGAACAAAAGAGGTGAATGCTGAAAAGGGGGCTCTGCCCCTAGAAATTGCTGATGATTTGACTGGCTCTCCCAGAAATGACCATTTTTCTGACATTGTCAGAATTGCTTTCCCACTTGTATTGGTCATCTTTGCATACATTTGTACAATATTGTATAGTTTTGTCAGTCTTGAATTTTATATAAATGGTGCTTTTATATTAATTTGTGTCTTTCATTTTTGCTCAATATTGTGTATATAAGATTCATTCATGGTGTAGATGATTCTAATGCATTCATCTTCAGTTTTGTATAGTTCATTGAATATCCTGATGTTTTATTCCTTCAACTGTTGATAAACAACTGGCTGTTTCCAGTTTTTTGTGCTTTTGAAAAATACTCCTATGTATTGTTTTGTATATATCCTTGTGCACATATCCAAGATTTCTCTAGGGATCTTAAAGGTATAATTACTGAGTATTAGTGTGTACAGATTTTTATACTAGAAAAAAATGAAATGATTTCTAAACAGTCATTCTGCAGTCCAAACATCAGTGTATCAGACCTTGTGTTGCTCCACATCCTTGTCTGTACTTCATGGTGTTAGTCTTTTAAATTTTGGTAAATCTTTAATGTGGATATGTAACGGTATCATATGAAAATTTTAATTTGTATTTCCCCTGAGCATTTTTCTTTCATTTGTTGACTTATGTAATACTTATTCAATTATTTGATCCATTTTCCTATTGGATTATATCTTTTTATTTGTTTCTAGAATGTATATATGCTGCATACAAGTTTATTATTATTAATATGTGCTGCAAATGTCTTCTCTAGTCAATTAGATTCTCTTTAACTTTATAATGTCTTTTAATTTCTTAATTACCTCATTATCAAATGTCTCAATGTCTTTTTTAGTTGTTAGTACTTTTTGTATCTTGTTTAAGAAGAAATAAAACATAACAGTAAGTTCTAATATTATTCTCTAATAACTTTATCATTTTTATCTCAAATTTATACCTATAATCCCCTTGGAAATTTCAGGTATAATAAATTGCACATTATAATGTATTTTTAAATAGTAAAATTTTAAATAGTGAACTTAAAATTTAATATATAACAAATTATATATGGTAAAGTGCATTTTTAAAACTATGTTAAATAAGTAAAAATGTATTTTACCTATTTACCTATTATAGAACATCTCAATTTCTTCAACCTTTTGGTCATTATGAATGAAGCTGGTATAAACATATGTATGTAGGTATTTTTGTGTGGACATAATTTTCAACATTGAGATATGTGAAATTTTATTTTTTATTATGGTAAAATATACATAAATATAAAATTTACCATTTTAATCACTTTTAAGTGTACAATTCAGTGGCATTAAGTATCACAATGTTGTGCAGCCGTCACATCTGCCTGGTTCCAGACAGTTTCATTATCTCAAAGATAAATTCTCTAGCAATTTAATTTTTATTTGATTATCTAATTTTCCTAGAAATATTTATTAAAAAGATTGTTTTTTCCTCACTGATGTGCAGTGACAACCTAACCATATATCATGATGTGTGTTTGTGTTTCTAGGCTCTTTTTCTCCTCCATTGACCTATTTGCCTACCTGTGCCCTGATATCACACACTTTTAATTACTATTTTAGAAGGTCTTGATAATGTAGTAGAATAAGTTCCTTTAATTTTTTTCTCTTTTTCCAGTGTTTTTTGGCTTTTTCAATTTCACTTAATTTTCATACAAATTTTAATATTAACTTCTCATTGGTCACTAAAGCTTGTTTGTATTTTCATTATGCTAGTATATTAAATCTATAACTCATTTCCAAAAATTTGTCCTTTTCTCCACTTCTTCCTATTTGGTTAGTATCTTAAGATGTCTTAACTAACCCCATGGAAACTAAAGGAGATAAATTTATGCTTTCCCTCTGTCAAGTTTATCAGCATTTCTCTGTATTGCTCTAAATATGAGTATATTTACTTTTTAAAAATCAATATTTTTAATTGAATATTTATGTTCTCATCACCCATCTTAAAACACAGCATACCAACAATGGATTCACAGCCTCCTAGATACAATGACATTTCTTTTTCTTTCCCCAAAAGTGAAGTATAAACTTTCCATTAAAATAAGCAAAAAGTACAAAAAGTACATTTCCACTTTCCTTCAAAGTCTTAGTGAGATTCCTTCTCATAGGATGACTTCAAATGGCATGCTATAATGTAGACCTCTGTGATACCATGACTGTCCTGATGACTGTCCACATTGACTTCCCACCACTCTCTCATTCCCTCTATATGCTTCAGCCTTGAAAAACTACTTGCAAACACCTAGTGTGCCTTTTCCTTCTGGTATTTCAGTCCATCCTTTTCTTTTTTTCTTGGAAAGTTTCTTTACTTATATTTTTGTATAATTTCTACTTCTGTTTCAAAACTCTGATCAAGCATTCCTCATTCGCATAGCCCCTTTGTCCTTTCAATGTCTATAGTAAATTCTTGTCTTTTTTCCCTTACGTGGTAACATGATAAAGTGACACTGCATTGGCTTTATACAGTAATTTTATGTGTCTTCTACCATCATGTGATCTACTTGAGAAACAAGTTCATTTCTACACCTCCATTTTCTGGCACAATGTCTAGAAGAAGGTAAGTATTCAAGAAAGGGCTGCCTGTGTAATAACAGCTAGATAAGTTTTACCCTGGGTTTTACTCATTTAATATTGGATTTAATTCAATATGTGTTTATTATCACAGAGGAGTTAAAAATATTAGTAAGACCCCATCTTTAATAATGTAAGGTATATCTTATTAACTTTACATATGTTTACCTAAAAGTATTTTAAATGTGAAGAAATTTTGGTGGAAAAATGTAAATATAAATCAGTGGATTAAAATAATCTTATTTTAAAATATATATTGCATACTGCTATGTGTCACTCAGCTAAGTGCTTGAGATACATTTGCAAGCAGCCACCACAAAGTTCAGAATCTAAGGTCATATCCAGAAATTTAAAAGTAGGTATATAATTTTAAAAATTATTTTTAGATGTTAAAAAGTAAAATAGAAGGCATGGCAAAGGAGAGATTTGTTTAGTTGGCAATGTAAACAATGTTTCTGAAGAATAAAGTATGAAGACAAAACAGATTGTGAAAAGAATATTTCCATGTGGGTCGGGCACGGTGGCTCACGCCTGTAATCCTAGCACTCTGGGAGGCCAAGGCTGGTGGATCGCTCAAGGTCAGGAGTTTGAGACCAGCCTGAGCAAGAGCGAGACCCCATCTCTACTAAAAAAATAGAAAGAAATTATCTGGCCAA
The DNA here is from genome assembly GCA_028533085.1 of Varecia variegata. Classification (NCBI taxonomy): domain Eukaryota; kingdom Metazoa; phylum Chordata; class Mammalia; order Primates; family Lemuridae; genus Varecia; species Varecia variegata. The sequence continues at coordinate 66,694,858 of CM052445.1, read as the reverse complement.
CTAAAAATATATATATAGGAAAAAAAAATTAGCCAGGCATGGTGGCGTATGCCTGTAGTCCCAGCTACTGGGGAGGCTGAGGCAGTAGGATCACTTAAGCCCAGGGGTTTGAGGTTGCTGTGAGCTAGGCTGATGCCATGGCACTCACTGTAGCCCGGGCAACAAAGCGAGACTCTGTCTCAAAAAAAAAAAAAAAAAAAGAATATTTCCATGAGAGGGAACAGCAGGTAAAAATGCCCCAATATGTGAGATAAATTAAAATGTGAAAAATGTAAAACAAAACAAAACACTACAAGACTGAAGAAAATACAGGTGAGAAAGTAAGCTGAGGCACATCACGTTCAGTGTTAAGAATTTTGAAATTTGTTAGAGTCTGATGGGAAGCCATTAAGGGGATTCAAATAAAAGGATGATGTGGAAGGAGTAATAGATGGCTGGATGAATGGCTGGGCATGTGAAAAAGTGTGGACATGTGTTCTATGAAGTTTTGTGAGTATTTCTGGAATTGTGACTTAAATTTTCTAGGCTAAAACAAGAGTGCTTCATATGGTTAAAATTATGACTTTAGGGATTACAATGCATTGATATCTTTGGCCATCTTGTATTTAATAACTATTTGCTGGTGGAGCATGATATCCCAGAGGACTGACCCATGAGCTCACTCTAGAGTATGCAAGCATCCACACTTCAGAAAAATTGACAAATTTATAATAAAATGTGACTATTCTCTGGAAATTGAGAGAAGAAGAACATCTTTACCTACTGCAAATGTTGTGCCTCACTAAATATGTTTCTTTTAAGATAGTATGTTTCTTATTGCCAGTATTTCCTCAAAATTTAAAGAATATTGCATAATCTGGAAGGATAATGCCTAAATGTTTTCTATGATTTTTCTAGTTGAACTAACACACTGACCAAAGGGAAATGCCCATGTTTTTAGAGTTGGATAAAGTGAGAGTGTTGATTCAATTTACCTAGTTATGATCATAACTTACTTACTTTAGAGGCATCTTCCTAAGACATTTGCAGGAATTTCAGATATGGGCCATAGCACATAGGTTGTTGACTTAAAAATCATTTAACATTTTTAAACATAAAAATATAATTTAAATATTTTTTAAAGAGCATATCTGTTTTAATTTTTTTATTTTGTTTTTCTGGAGGTGGAAATAGAAACATATAGAGATGAAACTACAAATTCAAGTATCTACAGTGAGTTGATGGTAGATCATTTTGGATTATTGTCACCATGGGGCAAAGAAAAGGTAACTGGGTAATGCATTTCTGAAGAAAAAACATTAGTGGGTTTGTAAGAAATTGTCTACTGCGAGGTTTTAAATGGTACCAATTGCCTTGGTGAATTGATGAAACTAAAGGGTCCTCTCCCTCAGTTTTGTGGGGTCAAAACATATTTTAAATTTCACTACCTTCATAGTAATGCACAAAGCTTTCAGATCAGATAATAGCAATGACCCCATTTTTGTAATGCAGCCCTTTCACAGAATAAATCTCCAGAAATAGACCCTAAAGAATAGAGATCCTTGCATTTGACAAATAATTAAGATAATTACCCTAAACATGCTCTATGAGTAAAAATAAAACACATATAGACAACAAAATCAGAAAATGATGCCTGAAAAAAATGAGATAAACAAAGAGATAATAACCATAAAGAAGAACACAACAGGCCAGGTGTGGTAGCTCATGTCTGTAATCCTAGTACTCTGGGAGGACGAGGTGGGAGGATTCCTTGAGGTCAGGAGTTCAAGACCAGCCTGAGCAAGAGTGAGACCCTGTCTCTACTAAAAATAGAAAAAAAAAGCCAGGCATGGTGGCTTCTGCTTTTAATCCCAGCTATTCAAGAGGCTGAGGCAGGAGGATCACTTGAGCCCAGGAGTTTGAGGTTGCAGTGAGCTATGATCATACCACTGCATTCTAGCCATGGTGACAGAGTGAGACTCTGTCTCAAAAAAAGAAAAATAAGAATCCAACAGAAATTGTGGAACTGAAGAACACAATACATGTGTTAAAAATTTTACTAGAGAGCCACAGCAGTAGACTTAATGAAGCAGAAGAAAGAATCAGAAAATTAGAGACATATTTATAAATATTGAGTTATGGAAGCAAAATTTTAAAAAAGAATACAGAAAAGTGAAGATGGAGTATAAGACCTATTAGACACTATCAAGAAGGCAAATATGTTCATGAAAGGAGTCTTAGAAAAATATAGGAGGAAAGTGGTATAGGGGTTATTTGGAGAAAAAAGGTACTGAGAATATCCCAAATTTCAATGTGATAAAAGAAAAAATACCAACCAAGAATGCTTGCCCTGGGAAAAGTTTATTTCAGAAATAAAGGAAAAATAAAGACTTTCCAAGATAAACAAAAGCTGAGTGTGTTCATCACTGCTAGAAAAGTTCTACAAGAAATGTTAAGTGGGCCAGGTGCAGTGGCTCACGCCTGTAATCCTAGCAACTCTGGGAGGCTAAGGCGGGAGGATTGCTTGAACTCAGGAGTTTGAGACTAGCTTGAGCAAGAGCAAGACCCCATCTCTACTATAAATAGAAAGAAATTAGCCAGACAACTAAAAATGGAAGAAATTAATGAGGCATGGTGGTGCGTGCCTATAGTCCCAGCTACCCAGGAGGCTGAGGCAGGAGGATGGCTTGAGCCCAGGCGTTTGAGGTTGCTGTGAGCTAGACTGACGCCACGGCACTCACTCTAGCCCAGGCAAGAGAGTGAGACTCTGTCTCAAAAAAAAAAAAAAAAAAAAGAAAGAAAGAAAGAAATGTTAAGTGAAGTTCATTATGTTGAAAAATGAAATGATGCTAGACAGCATAATAAAATTATAAGAAAAAATAAAGCTCTCTGTTAAAGACAAATATATGAACAGATACAAAATTCTCTATATATGTTATAATAAGGGTACATAAAACTGTCAAAATTCTGCTATAGACTTAAAAAAATCTGGAAAATCTCTGTAAATAGATACACAATATAATATAATATAATTTGGGACATAATAACAAAGTGTGGGAATGTAAAGAAGTATAGTTATTTATTCATTTGAAGTGAAGTTTTTATAAGATTGAAATATATTTTTATAACATTGGTGTTTTATGTACTCTCCATTTCTCAAGGTGTTCACAAAGAAAATACCTATAGAAAGTATGAAAAAGCAAATGAGAAATGAATGAAATCATGTCACTACACATAAAACAAAATGAAAGCAGAAAGAGATAAAATGAGAGTCAGTATCTCTACAAAAACCACAGAAAACAATTAATAGAATGATAGTATATGAAAAGAAGATAATCTATGAAAAGAAACTTCATTTCTTTCAGGAATTACTTTAAATATAAATGAATTAAACTCCTTAATGAAAAGAAATAAAATGGCTAAATGAATTAAGAATAAAAAATCTTAAAATATGCTGCCTAGAAGCAACTCACTTTAGCTATAAGGAGGCAAATAGGCTGATAGTAACATGATAAAAAAAAATTCTATGCAAATAGTAACTACAAATGAAAGGGGTGGCCCTAATTATATTTGATGAAATACACTTTAAGTCAAAGATTGTCTCAAGAGACAATGATTGATATTATATAGTAGTAAAATGGGTTCATTTACCAGGAATCTATAACTCTGTATTCATATATACATATGTGTGTATATATGAGTATGTGTGTATATATATATATATACATATATATATAAAACATCAGGGATCCCAAATACTGACAGAAATGAAGCAAGAAATAGATAACAACATAATAATTATAGATTTCAAAACCCCACTTTCAATAATGAATAGAAAACTCAGATAGAAAATCAATAAAAAACCAGAAAATTTGAACATTATAGACCAACTAGACCTAACAGACATATATAGAACTCTCCAATCAAAAATATCAGAAAATACAATATTCTAACTGCACATGGCACATTCTGTTAGTATGCAGAACAAGCCATCAAATTTAAGACAAACTATACAATGTATCATTTCGGACCAAAATGGAATGAAATTAGAAACCAAAAGCAGAAGAAAAACTGGAAAACCCAGAATATGTGGATATTAAACACACTTTGGGACGTATTCTTGCTCAAGGGTCATATGACAGTACCCACAGTGACATACAAATTCGACACAATCTCTATCAAAATCCCAATGGTACTTTTTTGTAGAAATATAAAAATTCCATATTTTTTAGGAACTATGGTTGGACAAACACCCTTAAAAATGAAGAACAAAGAGACATTACACTTCCTGATTTCAAAACATATGAAAAAACTACAAAAATAAAAACAATGTGGTACTTCCATGAAGACAGATAAATAGATAACGAAACAGAATAGAGAGCCCAGAAATAAATACTCATGTGTATAATCAAAATATCTTCCACAAGCTTGCCATGACCACACAATGGGGAAATAAAAGTTTTTTTAACATATTATGTTGAAAACTTGATGTCTACATGGAAAAAATAAAGTTGGATCCTTCCCATGCACCATATACAAAAAGATTTCATTAATAAATTTATTAAATACTTAAGCAATAAGAAGTATAACTAATAAAACACTTACAAGAAAATATAGGGTGAAATATCAGAAAATTGGTCTTGGCAGCGTTTTCTTGGAAATGCATCAAATGCATAATCAATAAAGAAAACATAAAAATAGGACTACAACAAACTTCAAATTTCTGCACATCAAAGAAAACATTTAGTGGAGTAAAAGTGCCACATAAGATATGGGTGAAAATTTTGAAAATCACATATTTGACAGGAGTTACAATTCAGAATATATAAACAACTCCTAAAACTCAACAACAAAAAATGACTACCTTGATTTAAAGAATGGACAAAGAGCTGGGCTCAGTGGCTCACACCTGTAATCCTGGCACTCTGGGAGGCCGAGGCAGGAGGGTTGCTTAAGTTCAGGAGTTTGAGATCAGCCTGAGCAACAGCGGGATCT
>CM052445.1:66661216-66684556 GCA_028533085.1 Varecia variegata | reverse complement strand
AGACAGGCATGGAGAACCTCCTGGTATTGTGAGGAATAATTTGGATGTGATAGAGAATACAGCTCAATTGGCTTAAACACAAAAGGGAATATATTGACTCATGCAACTGAAAATTCTGGATATAGACTGGCTTTAGGCAGTGGCATTGATATAAGGCTCAACTGACGTCATCAGGATTCAGTATCTCTCCATTTCTTTGTTCTCTATCTTCTGTGTTGGCTTCATTCTCAGGCTTTATATGGTGTAAGATGACTGGCAGAAAGTTCAGGGCAATATTCTACCAGGTTCAAATGCAGGTGGAAATATGGTGCCTCACTCACCGGAGTCCATGCAAAAGTCTCATTGTGCCTTACCAGCTCCAGCTGAGTGACATGCCCATTTCTTAGCCAAATCCTGGGGTTAGAGGAATGGAAGATTCCTTTTGCCAGGGCTTTGTCACATACACGCCCTTGGCGTAGGAGTCTAGTGGGAAAGACTATAGTATCTGCATGTAGACTGAGACTGAAGACGACCAGTGTTTATTTTCCCCTCTGGAAACAGTATCTCTACTGCCCTCTGGGAATGAGAACACTAAGTATTACTCCGGTTCTTCAGTCTCAGTCTACATGCAGATACTATAGTCTTTCCCACCATCAGATGGAAACTTTTCGTCATCAAACCCTCAAGGAGACTTGTAGCCTCCCTTCTCTTCTGCCTTTTACTTTGAAAGACGTGTCCCTCTGGGCGACCTTCCTCGTCCCTTCCCTCTTTCCTTCCAGCAGTTTTCACACTGTGTGGTGATTTCTGCTTTGGTGATCTGTCCTCCCTGAAGGCAGGGGCCCCGTGTGTCCCGCTCACTGCTCTGCCCTCAGCTGAGCATGCGCTTGCCGCTCAATGGCGGTTGGAAGAAGGGAGGAGCCCCGGAGAGACCTCTGGGAGGAGGCCCCGCCCAGCGGGCCTTGGGGGCGGGGCCCAACGGGAGCCCTCCTCGGCCCGAGATGTCGGTTTGTGCAGACTCCACCTGAGGTAACGGAACTTCACCGCCAAAGACCGAGACAAAACGCCCCAGATGTGGGTCAGGCGGGATTTCGGGATGTCCGAGGGACCTTTCAGCCTGCGCGGCATGAGAGGCTTTCCCCGCTGCCCTGTCGTTCCTGCCAGGGCCCACAAGGCCCGGGAGCGGCCTCGGACCCTCAGGGGCCCTGATGCCCCCGGCCTCAGAGGGTGCTCCGAGGCCTGCACAGGAACTGAACCCCCAGGCTGTTGGTACTCCCTGCTGGAAGGAGCTCCACGGTGACAGTGATAATGAGACAGTAATAATATTGACTACTGTCTATTGAACCTCCACTAGGTACTGGCTGTCAGGGCTTGGGTGAGCCACAGAATCCAAGGCCCAGATTTCCTCTATTTGGTGGAGATCTATTAATACCTACCTAACAGATTTGTGATGAGACATAGAATGAACAAGAAAGGCACGTTAGTGCCAGAATTGGGGATCTGGCCTGTGTCTCCGCTGCAGTTGACACGGGGCTTCAGTGAACAGCTTATCCATCCTGAGAGCCCCAGTGCCATGGAAACTCAGAAGGACGGTAAGTCCTCAAGGTGCCAGCCCCTGCTCCTCCCCCGAGATTGAGAGGTTAGCGTCCCAAACTCTCTGTGCAGGACCCATATCCAGAGTGTGGAGACCCACAGTCCTGCTGAGACTTGCTTCCAGAAGAGTTGAACCCAGCCATAAAATCCCCTGCTGCTTTTGGTGAGGCAAGCAGGAAAAGCATGTGGGAACCTAGGTTAAAGGCCAGAGACAAGCCTGCTACTGAGGGGAAGATGCAGGATCATTTGCCATGTCATGTAGACTCCAGGGGTGCATCTCCCGAGGCCATGGTGACACCTCCAGCAGACAGGACTGGAGGGAAAGCTGTGTCCTAGAGGGTAGAAAATAAGAGGTCATGGCCTTGAAAAACTCAGGTATTGATACATTCTGCATTTGAGGGTCTACCACGTGTCAGACACAATGTTAGATGGGAACTGTAGCTATGTTTGTCTCCCCTAGAGATGAAAGGAAATGAAGGTTGTTACAAAAGCTTTATTGAAATATATTTCATATACTATTCAATTCACCCTTTTAAAGGATACAATTCAAGGGATTTTAGTTGTTTACCGAGTTGTGCAGCTATCAGTCTACAAATATATCACCACTCTCTAATTTTAGGACTTTTTCATCACCCCCAAAAGAAATGCTATACTCATTACTAGTGATTCCCTAATTCTCCTCCTTAACCTTCACCTGAGGCCTAGACATCCACTAATCTTTCTGCCTCCATGGATATACGTATTTTGGACATTTCCTATAAATGCAATCCAACAGTTTGTCATATTTATGCATGCCTTCTTTCATGTAGCATGATGTTTTCAAGGTTCATCCAACTTGTCAGTACTTCATTCCCTTTATTGCCACATAATATTCCACTATATTGATATACCACATATTATTTTTTTAAATTTTACCTATGTATTGTTTTATTGATACATAATATTTCTACATATTTATGTGTTATGTGTGAAATTTTGTTATATGTATAGAATGTGTAATGATCAAGTCAGGGTATTTAGGGTATCCATCACCTTGAGTATTTATCATTTCTGTGTGTTGGGAACATTTCAAGTCCTCTCTTGTAGCTATTCTGAGATATACAATACATTGTTGTTAACTATGTTCACTCCACTCCGATATCAAACATGAGAACTTATTCCTTCGATCTAACCATATGTTCATACCCATTAACCAATCTTTCTTCATCCCTACCCCGCAAGACGCACCCTGCCCAGCCTCTGGTATCTATGATTCTACTCTGCACCTCCATGAGATCAACATATGAGTGAGTACATGTGATTTTTGTCTTTCTGTGCCTGGCCTACTTCACTTAACTTAATGATCTCCAGTTCCATCCATGTTGCTGCAAATGACAGGATTTCATTCTTTTTTATGGCCAAATAGTATTCCATTATGTATATATACTGCATTTTCTTTATCCATTTGTCTGTTGATGGATACTTCTGTTGACTCCGTATCTTTGCTGTTGTGACTAGTGCTGTAGTAAACATGGGGGTGCAGGCATCCCTTTGATATACTGATTTCCTTTCCTTGGATAAATATCCAGTTGTGGGATTGCTGGATTATATGGTAGTTCTATTTTTAGTTTTTGAGACATCTCCATAATGTGTTCCATAGTGGCAGTACTAATTTACATTCCCCCCAACACTGTAAAAGAGTTCCTTTTTCTCCACATCTTTGCAACATCTGTTATTTTTTTTTTTATCTTTTTAATAATAGCTGTTCTAACTTGGGTAAGATGATATGTCATTATGGTTTTGATTTGCATTTCCCTGATAATTAGTTCTGTTGCACATTTTTTCATATACCTCTTGGTCATTTGTGGGTTTTTTTTTCTGGAGAAATGTCCATTCATGTCCTATGCCTACTTTTTCATGGGATTATTTGTTTTTTTACTGTTGAGTTGTCTGAGTTCCTTGTATATTCTAGACATTAGTCCCTTGCTGGATGAATAGTTTGCAGATATTTTCTCCCATTCAACAGACTGCCTGTCTCTTCACTCTGTTGATTGTTTCCTTTGCTATGCAGAAGCTCTTTAGTTTAATATAGCCCCATTTGTATACTTTTGTTTTTGTTACTTGTGCTTTTGAAGTCTTTGCCTAGACCAATGTCCTGAAGTGTTTTCCCTATGTTTTCTTCTAGTAGTTTTATAGTTTCGGTCCTATGTTTAAGTCTAAAATCTATCTTGAGTTGATTTTTGTATATGGTGAAAGATATTGATCCAGTTTCATTCTTCTACATATGAATATCCAGGTTTTCAGCACCATTTATTGAAGAAGGTGTCCTTTCTGCAATGTATATTCTCGGTGTCTTTGTCAAAAATCAGTTGGCTGTAAATATGCAGATTTATTTCTGGGTTCTGTATTCTGTTCCATTGGTCTATGCATCTGTTTTTATACCAATACCGTGTTGTTTTGGTTATTGTAGCCTTGTAATATATTTTGAAATCAGGTAGTGTAATGCCTCTACCTTCATTATTTTTGCTCAGATTGCTTTGGCTCTTCAGGCGCCTTTTGGATTCATACAAATTTTAGAAGTTTTTTTCTATTTATGTGAAAAATGACATTGGTATTTTGATAGGGATTTCATTGGATCTGTAGACTGCTTTCGGTAGTATGGTCATTTTAACAATATTAATTCTTCTGATCCATGAACAAAGGATGTCTGTCCATTTGTTTGTTTCCTCTTCAATTTCTTTCATCATTGTTTTTTAGTTTTCCTTGTAGAGGTTTTTGACCTACTTGCTTAAATGTATTCCTAAGTACTTAATTTTTTTATAGCTATTGTAGGTGTAATTTCCTTCTTGATTTCTTTCTCAGCTAGTTCATTATCAGTGTATAGAAATGTTACTGTTTTTTTCTAGATGTTGATTTTTTTAATTTCAGAATTGCCTGTATTAGTATAAATGTTTTTGATTTATTTTTAAATTTCAGAATATTATGGGGGTACAAACATTTTGCTTATATATATTGCCTTTGCACTGCCCAAGCCAGAGTTACAAGCATCCCCATCCCCCAGACAGTGCACTCTGCACCCATTAATTGTGAATTTACCCATGCCCTCCACCTCCCTAGATGTTGATTTTGTGTCCTACAACTTTACTGAATTTATTTGTCAGATCTAAGAATTCTTTGGTGGAGTTTTTAATTTTTTTTCTAGATATAAGATCATGTCATCTGCAAAGTGGAACAATTTGGCTTCCTCTTTTCCAATTTAGATGCCTTTTATTTCTTTCTTTTTTTTTTATTTCAGCTTATTATGGGGGTACAAAAGTTCTGCATAGATATATTGCCCATGTCCCTCCCAATCCCCCGAGTCCGAGCCTCAAGCGTGTCCATTCCCCAGACAGTGCACATCGCACTCCTCCTGTAGGTATACACCATCCCCGCCTGCTCTGCCTAGGACTTCTAGTACTATGTTGCATTGGAGTGGGAAAAGTGAGCATCTTTGTCTTGTTTCAGTTCTCAGAGGAAATCTTTTAGCTTTTCCCCAGTATGATGTTAGCTGTGGGTTTGTCATATATGCCCTTCATTATATAGAGATATATTCCTTCTTTGCCTAGTTTGTTGCAAGTTTTTATCATGAAAGGATGTTGAATTTTATCAAATGCTTTTTTTATGTGTCTCTTGAGATGATCATATGGTGTATGTCTTTCATTTTGTTGTTGTGATGTAGTCATATTACTTTTGTTGATTTGCAGATCTTGAACCAATCTCGCATCCCTGGGATAAATCTCACTCGATCATGGTGAAGTATCTTCTTGATATTTTATTGGATTCAATTTACTAATATTTTGTTGAGTACTTTTGTATCTATATTCATCAGGAGTATTGGCCTGTAGTTTTCTTTTTTTGTTGCGTCCGTATCTTATTTTGGCATCAGAGTAATACTGACCTTATAGAATGAGTGTGGGGAGAATTCCTTCCTCTTTAATTTTTGTGATAAGTTTGAGGAGAATTGGTGTTAGTTCTTTGTAAGTTTGGAAGAATTCAGCAGGGAAGTCATTGGACCTGGGCTTTTCTTTATCAGGAGACTTTTTATTACTGTTTCAATCTCATTACTTGTTTGATCTGTTCAAGTTTTATATTTATGCCTGGTTCAATCTTGGTAGGTTGTATCTGTCCAGGAATTTATCCATTTCCTCTAGGTTTTCCAGTTTGTTAGTGTACAGTGTTGATGTTCATAATAGTCTCTGATGATGTTTTCTATTTCTGTGGTATTAGTCATAATGTCTCCTTTTTTGTTTCTGATTTTGTTTGTATTTTTTCCTTAGTCTAGCTAGCAGTTTATAGATTTTATTTATCTTTTCAAACCCAGCTTCTCATTTCATTAATTTTTTGTATTCTTTAGTCTCTTTTTTTTGTCCTGCTCTAATCTTTATTATTTCTTTTTTCTACTAAATTTGGGCTTGGTTTGTTCTTGATTTTCTACTTCCTTGGGGTGCATTGTTAATTTATTCATTTTAAATCTGTCTGCTTTCTTGATTTGGGCATTTATTGCTATGCATTTCCCTCTTATCTTTGCTTTTACTGTATCCCATAAGTTTTGGTATATTGTGTTTTGATTTTCATTTGTTTCAAGAATTTTATTTTCTCCTGAATTTCTTCCTTGATCTAGTGGTCACGTTATTTAATTTACATGTATTTATACAGTTTCTAAAGTTCCTCTTGACAAGAGAAGGAAATCAAGCGTATTCAAATGGGAGCAGAAGAGGTCAAACTATCACTCCTTGCCAATGATATGATCTTATATCTAAAAAACCCCAAAGATTATGTGAAGAGACTACTGCAATTGATAAATAAATTCAGCAAAGTCTCAGGTTACAAAATCTATGTACACAAATCAATAGTGTTTGTATACACCAACAACAGTCAAGCTAAGAGCCAAAGCAAAGATTCAATACATTTCACAATAGAAACAAAGAAAATAAAACACCTATGAATATATTGAACTAAGGAGGAGAAAGACCTCTACAGGGAGAACTACAAAACACTGAGGAAGGAAATAGCAGAGGATATACACAGATGGAAAACCATACCATGCTCATGGATCGGCAGAATCAACATTGTTAAAATGCCTATACTACCCAAAATGATCTACAGATTCAATGCAATCCCTATTAAAAGATTAATAGAATGTCTTTTTTTTTTTTTTGCTTTGGGTGAATGCTCAGTAGTGGGATTTCCGGATCAAAAGGTAGTTGTAATTTTAGTTGTTTACAGTATCTCCATGCTACTTTCCATATAAGTTGTACAGGTTTTCAGTCCCACCAGCAGTGTATGAGTGTTCCTATCTCTCTGCATTCACCCCAACATTTGTTGTTTTGGGACTTTTTGATAAAGGCCATTCTCACTGGAGCTCGGTGATATCTCATTGTGGTTTTGATTTTCATTTCCTTGATGATTAGAAATGTTGAGCAATTTTTCATATGTTTCTTGGGCATTTGTCTTCCTTTGAAGTTTCTGTTGATGTCCTTTGCCCACGAAAAGTTTCTGTTGATGTCCTTTGCCCACTTTTTGATGGGGTTGTTTGTCTTCTTCTTTTGGGGTCTTCATAAATTCTTTGCTTAGGGGAATGTCTATAAGACTTTTTCCAACATATCTTCTAGAATTCTTATGGTTTCATGCCTTAAGTTTATGTTATCCATTGTGAGTTGATTTTTGTGAGAGGTGAGAGATATGGATCCTGTTTCAGTCTTCTACATGTGGCTATCCAATTTTCCCAGTACCATATATTGAATAGGGATTCTTTTCCCCAGTGCATGTTTTTGTCTGCAGATGGCAGACAAAAGAGCAGATGGCAATTTAAGGATGGTTTTATATCTTGGTTCTCTGTTCTGTTCCGTTGATCTATGTCTCTGTTCTTGTGACAATACCATGCTGTTTTGGTTACTATAGCCTTGCAGTATAGCTTGAAGTCTGGTAAATTGATGCCTCCCAATTTATTCTTTTTGCTTAAGGTTGGTTTGGCTATATGGGGTCTTCTCTGGTTCCATATGAAGCATAGAATTGTTTTTTCACCATCTGCAAAAAATGATGTTGATATTAATACTTCTTGTATTATCCTACGTGGAGCTGTAGCCCATTTTTCAAAGTGAAGTATGACAAGAATGAAAACACAAACACCACATATACTCACCATTAAATTGGCAGTAATTGATGAACACTTGGTTCCATCTTTGAAAATGGTGGATTAGCAGTGACCTCCTGGCTCTGTGCTCCCAGAGAAGGAGGTGAAGAACTTGGACAGCTACACACGAATGGATTACTCCGCTACAAGAACAGTGTTGTGAATCTTCAGAGAAATAGTATGGGACACACAGCTCAGGAAAAAAAAAGGTGAATGGGAGATATGATCAAAAGACTGGAGAGTGTGAGATATACAAATAGGGAATAGAACGTAGGATGGTTGCACCGCCCAGCCAGTCAGTGCAGTGTGATCTGACCCACAAGAGGACTCCTGGCCCCTCCCTTGACCTCTACACCCACTCAGACAGGGACGCACCTAAAGTCAGTGCAAAGTCCTCGCACCGAACAACAGGCTCTGTGGAGAGGAGATAATAGTGGGAAACATTTTGAACTCCTTGGTGCTCTGTGCTAGGATTGCACTGGGTGGGGGAGGGACTGGTCTGAGTGGTCACTTCACTCAAATGCGCAAGGGAGTTTGGAGACAGGGACCTTGCCTGTGGTGGCCAGTGGGACCAGAACAAAGAGGTGAACACTGAAAAGGGGGTTCTGCCCCTGGTAACCGCTGATGATTCGGCTGGCTCAGGGCAGGACAGAAAAAGCAGGACCCTCTACAAGGCAGACATGAGACTGTGGGACTGTGATGCAGAGGGGACAGCTGGCATCCTATTGATTCAGCCTGCCGATCTGGCATCTGCCAACTCCTAAGTGGTTGCCCCCAGTGCTAGCTCTCTGTGGATGGCCAGGTGCCATTTTGGGGGTCCACAGCCCAGAGACACTGGTGCACTGTGGTTTTGTTGGCACCCCCCAAGCCCGAGGACTTTCCTGCCGTGTGCAGTGGGCTCTGCCCTTAGAGGTGGGGAGAAGCGAGAAAAGCCGCTTTCTCTGTGCAGCTGGCGTGACTCCACAGGGCTTTGGTGCTGAAAAATAGTCTGTGACCTGTTGTCAGGTAGCTGGGCGGTGTCAGTGGGTGAATCTTGAGTGCTTCCCCCCAATGGTAGTTCTCCAGGGCTGGGAAGCCACCATCTTTGGGGTCCCCAGATGCTAGAGTGCACGGTGGTCTCAGACAACACCCCTCCCCCAGCCCGGCAACTTTCATGTCAGGCACAGCAGACTCCACCCTTGGAGGTGGGGAGAAGTGAGAAAAGCCACTTTCTCTGTGCAACTGGCATGAATCCGCAGGGTCTTGGTGCTGAACAATAGTTGGCTTATTGATTCGGCCCACCAGTCTGGCTTAGGTGATCTATTAAGAATATAACTCTAGGACTTGCTTTCCACACCCAGGCAGCTGCCAGCATTGGGGTTTGTATACAGGGAAGGAAAATCCTGGCCAGGGATCTCAGTTGCAACAACTGACCACCCCCATCAGGAGCAGCCTCCCAAGCGTGGTGAAAGAGACCCGAATAGCATACGAGTGGCTGCCCCAAGCTACAAATCAAGCAACCATAGAAGTACACACACCCAGGCATGCAGGCACCAACTGCGATCTATCTTGTCCTTATCCCCACCTTAAGGGGGGACGGGGTCCAATTAACCATCAGAAATGGCAAGACCCTTCCCAAAGATTGGGGCATTCATAGATCCCATCCAAGGGACCAGAGTCTAACACAGAGGGATCAGATTATCTCGATAACTGTCTCCTCCATGCAAACTGCAATCAATGACAGAGAGGGTAACCCCATAGCTTAATACAGTGCCTTCCATCTCAAGCTATTAGAGGGCAGTGGATTCATACACACAAGGGCGATCCACCACCTGGAAGCTTAAGCTGGGGGACAAAAGTCACTCTATTGGCAAGAGGTGAAGGCAACAGGTCAGAGGTAACCCAACGTGCTAAAATACCTCTAAGGCAACATAGGACCAGTGTGCCTCTTCCTAGTGTTGTCAAGGAACGTCCCTTGGGGACTTGGAGATGGGGCCATAAATGAATCCTAGCATCCCCAGTTCTGGACCAAGTAGCCTGATGAGAAAGAATCAGTGAAAGAATGCAGGAAACATGAAAGATCAGAGAGAAATGTCATCCCTGAAAGAAATCATTAGACCCTCAACAATGGAAACGCATTTAAAAAAATGGTTAAAATGACGGAGGAAAAATTATGAATATGGATTGTAAGAAAACTCAATGGAATTGAAGAGAAAATAGAAACCCAACACAAAGAAGGCACAAAAACCATATAGGAAATGAATGAAAAATTCTGCAAAGAAATTGAAATATTTTGAAAGAACCAAACAGAAATACTGGAAATGAAAGAAGGATTTAAGGAACTATAAAACACAGTGGAAAGCCTTAAGAATACATTGTATCACACAGAGGAAAGAATCTCAGAGGTTGAAGATAATGCCTATGTGCTAAACAAATCAGATAAAGAAAAAGAACACAGAAGCAAGAGACAGGAACAAAACATAAAACAAATCTGGGACCATGTAAAGAAACCAAATATAAGAATTATAGGCATCCCGGGGAGAGAAGAAGAAAATACACAAAGGCTGGAAAATATTTCTGGGAATACTGGAGGAAAATATGCCTGGCCTTGCCAGAAATCTAGATATCCAGATACAAGAAGCACACGGAACTCCTGCAAGACTCAATGTGAAAAGGCAATCACCATGTCACATAGTTATTAGGCTGACCAAAGTAAACACAAAAGAGGCAATCCTTTGAGCAGTAAGATGAAAACAGCAGATAACCTCCAAAGGAAAACCTATCAGACTAACTTTTATTAAACCCTTAAGGAAAATGGACTTGCCGAGTCCTCATTAAACAGGGAACTATGCACTGCATAAAACAGAGTGATGAATTCTGTTTGAAAGCTACCCTCACAATTTCCCTTAATGAATTCTCCCTCTGCTGCTATATTACAGAGAGTGTGCAAATAAATAGAGCACTTTGTGAGTGGTGGATGGGCAAATGGATATTTAAGTAGATAATCATAGTTCTCGTAGCCTCCAATTGGGATCTTTCTTCCCGGGAACTCAAAGCACTTGGTGCATTATGGCGAGCTCCTCTCTTCCTGAAGACTAAACTAAATGCTCGAGTGGGAAAGCAACACATCCTTAGAACCAGTCCTGGAAGGAGAATGACGCCCACACAACAGCCTCGGGAGTCTGCTTGCTGGGAGAATACACAGTGTTCACTGAGCACCTGTGGTAACTTGGGTTATTGTCCCCAACTCCACACCCTAGCTATTTGCCATGTGACTTGTCAGTGCCTTCCACTGTGGGTAGCATCTACTTCCTTGACGGAGTGTCACTGAGCGTAGTCATGTGACTTGCCTTGGCCAATGGGAGGAAGTGATGGAGTCACGGTTCCAAGCTGAGCTTACAGAAGTAGCACATGTTCCAGTCTCTCACATCCCTGCCATCACCATGATAAGGGCATGTCCCAGAGAGCCGCTGGTCTCAGAAAGAGAAACACAGAGCAGACACACACAGCCTGGAGCCAAGCCCAGTGAATCAAAGCCTGACCCATCTGCAGACACAGCAGTGAGAAAAATGTTCGTTATTGTAAGCTACTGAGATTTGGGAGTTACTTGTTTCCTAGCATTATTGTGGCAGTAGCTGACCGATATATCAACTGTATATCAGAATCACTTGGGGAGCTTTCAAAAAATGTTCACGCCTAGACCCCATCCTAGAGATTCTGACCCAGTTGGTCTAAGGTGACTCAATGTGTCCCCAGTGAGTCTAATGTACAGTCAGGATGGAAAGCTACCAATCCGCAGTCACATTTAATAATCTCTACAATCCTGTGAGGTAGGGCTTGACCATCTCACCTTACAGGTGAAGAAACTGGGTCTCAGAGACAAGTAGTTATCTGGAGGCCTCCCAGCTGATATGCAGCAAAGCTGGTGCTCGAGCCCAGATCTAACTCAGAGAGTCTCCAAGTAACTGGGAAGGTTGTTAAAATGTGCATTTTGGGGCTCCACTATGCCTACTACATCAATTCTCTGGGCTTTGGAACTAAGAAATGACTTTTTAAACTGAATTCTACATAGGCAGAATTCTGAGATGGCCCCCAAGACCCCTTCCCCTTTCTGTACCTGTGTAATCTCCTCACCTTAAATGTAGTTGAGACGGATAAATATGATAGTTCTCACTCTTCTGATGAGCTTACAGCAAAGGGAACAGGATTTGTAGATGTAATTAAGGTTCCTAATCAGTCGACGTTAAGTTACTCAAAAGGGAGATTATCCTGGGTGAGCCTCACCTAATCGGGTGAGCCCCTTAGATGAGGATCTAGAGGTCAGAGATGGAAGAAGTCAGAGAGATCAAAGTAAAAAAAAAACACTATTTTTGGCCTTTAAGAAGCAAACTTTTTTGTTGTGAAGAGGACCACATGGCAGAGAACAGTGGGCAGCCACTAGGGACTGAGGGCCTTTGTCACACAATATCAAGAAACTGAATTCTGCCACCTACTGGTGAGCTCATAAGATCCCAAGTCCCATCTTGCCAATACCTGGATCTCAGCCTGGTGAGATCCTGAACACAGGACCCAGATTCCTGCCCCATGGAAATGGTGAGATAATAAATTTGTGTTGTTCTAAGTGCGTGGTGATTTTTTTAACAAAGCAATAGGAACTAATACAGCTTCCCAGGTAATTTAGATAAAGGCAATTGTCCTTGGGCCACACTTTGAAAAACACTGAAACTACCTTCCTCTAAGCCTAGATACAAAAATGGAGGCCAGTGAGATTAACCAGATCAAAACTAAACTAGACCACAAATAAAGTATTTCTGGATTAGATTTGGGGTTTTGCAAAAGCAATCGTAAGCAAAAAGAACAAATGGGGAGGCATCAATTTATCAGACTTCAAGCTATACTACAAGGCTATAGTAACTAAAACAGCATGGTACTGGCACAAGAACAGAGACATAAACCTTTGGAACAGGACTGAGAATCCAGATATAAAACCATCCTCATATAGCCACCTGGTCTTTGACAAAGCAGACAAAAACAAACACTGGGGAAAAGAATCCTTATTCAATAAATGGTGCTGGGAAAATTGGATAGCCACATATAGAAGACTGAAACAGGATCCACACCTCTCACCTCTCACAAAAATCAACTCACAGTGGATAACAAACTTAAAACTAAGGCATGAAACTATCAGAATTCTAGAAGAAAATTTTGTAAAAATTCTTGTAGACATTGGCCTAGGGAAAAAAATTATGAAGACCCCAAAGGCAATCACGGCAACAACAAAAATAAATAAATGGGACCTGATCAAATTAAAAAGCTTCTGCACGGCCTTAAGTGCAGGTGACATGTGAGTCTCATGATAGCTCCACCTTTGATGCAATGTCTGAACTGGACGGAGGAGGGAGATTCACAGAGGGCACTCAGGCTGTGTGGGAGAGCTGGTCAGGCTCTCCAGTCCAGTGGATATTGTCATATTTTCATAGCATGGCACCCATATACAGCCTCTTTGCTGTGGTATCTCTTTTGGCAGGGATGGTGAGCCACTGCAAAGTTTCACATGATGGTTGCTGGTAGCCCCAACCCCTCTCTTTGTCTCTAGCTGGCCTCAGGTGGTTCAGCCCTGTTGGTACTTGTGGTGGCCAACATGGGCTGAGGCAGTAGTGAGCATCCCACAGAGGGACCAAGATGGTGAGGGATAGCAGATGTCTGCCTCTAGTTCACTTTTTCCAGTGTGAAAACCCTGACTACAGGAAGACTTTCTGTGTGTGGTACCAGAATGTCTTGGGGGGGAGGGGCATCACAGTCACAGAAAACCAATGCCCTTACCATCCAACTGTGGTTGTACTTGCCTTTGCAATGCAAAGATGCTTCATACCCTCACTCCTGTGTTCGGTTCCCTTAGCTCTTATGAAGATAATTTTGCATGTGGACAGTTGTTCAAATTGGTGTTTCCACAGGGGTGCAATCACTGGACAGACCTACTCTACCGTCTTGCTCTGTCCCTTTTCTAGAGTAATCTCATTATCAAATTTTGAGAGTTCTTTATATAATACAGATACAAGTCCCTTATTGAATATATGCTTTGCAATAATTTTTCTCCCAATCTGTGGATTGTCTTTTCATTCTCTTCACAGTGTCTTTTGGAGAGAAGTTTTAAAATGTGATGAAATCCAATTGGTCAATTTGGTCTTTTAAGGTTTGTGTCTTTGGGGTTGTATCTCAGAGAACTTTGCCTAACACAAGGTCA
Source organism: Varecia variegata (assembly GCA_028533085.1). Classification (NCBI taxonomy): domain Eukaryota; kingdom Metazoa; phylum Chordata; class Mammalia; order Primates; family Lemuridae; genus Varecia; species Varecia variegata. The sequence continues at coordinate 66,670,613 of CM052445.1, read as the reverse complement.
CAACAATTTTCTCCTAGAAATTTTATCAGTTTCAGGTTGTACATTAAATTCTACAATTCTTTTTGAGTTAGAATATGGTATGAGTTATGGATTGAAGTTAATTTTCCAATTGATCCAGCACCAGTTGTGAAAAGGCTATCCTGAATGGCAGAATTGCCTTTCCACCTTAGTTGTTCACATATGTGTGCATCTATTTCTTTGATTCCTTATTTTTTGTATTGATCTATTTAATTTATGTCAATCCAGAGTTTTGTTCACTCTAGCTTTATAATGTCTTGAAAATAAAAGAATGTTAGCTCTCCAACTTTCTTCTTCTTTTTTCAAAGTTGTTCTGTCTATTCTAGTTTTTTAGATTTCCCTATGAATTTTAGAATCAACTTGTCAATTTCTACCAAACAAATTTTTAAAGCCTACTGGAGGTTTTGATTGGGATTGCATGGAATCTATAGGTTGTTTGGAGGAGATTTGACATCTTAACTCTATTGTGTCTTTCAATTCATGAACCCATATAGTTATCCATTTATTTAGGTTTTCTTTAATTTCTCTTATTGTAAAAATCTTTCACAGTTATAGAACATTCCATTCAACAACAGCAAAATACAAACTCTTTTCAAATGCACGTGGGATATTTTCCAAGATACACCATATCCTGGGTCATAAAACAAGCCTCAATAAATTTAGAAGGACTCCAGTCATACAAAGTATGTTCTGTGGTCATGATGGAATTAAGTTAGAAATCAATAACAAAAGATCTCTGGAAAATCCCCAAAGATTTGGAAAGAAAATCAAACACTTATAATTAATACAGGAGTCAAAGATGAAATCAAAAGGGCAATTAGAAAGTATTTTGACTTTGTAATTTGAAAATGAAACCAGAACATGTCAGAATTTGTGGGATAAAATTTTAAGAAAATATTATAGTACCATTTATCATAGCATCAAAAAGTATTAAATACTTAGGGATAAATCTGACAGAGTTACTTTCAAACTGTAGCTTATAGAGTGCACAGGGTTTTAAAACCTTGACTATACTGTGTCTCACCCTCTATCCTCCTATCAGGGCCTCCCATTGGCGCAACCCAAGTGTAGAAAAGAGGGCAAAAGAGATTGTTGATAAAGTTTATAAAGGTGAGCTTCCCCAGACAGAGTGGAAAAGTTTGGAAAATGGGTTCAGAGCAGCACATAGAGACAATCTAGCACAACGATGAAGCCCTAAATTGCAGAGCCCACAGCACTGTTAGCTAAACCCTGCACATAACTTGGATGCACATTGGCCACAAGTGAACAAAGTACCCAGTATATATGAAGATGGGATGTGGGGCCTCCACCGTGAGCTGTAGCACACACTGGTTGTACCAGTAAGTGTTGTACAAGAAGAAACTTTGTCCAGCTCAAAGTGCTCAGGTGAAGGTGACATTATCATAAGTGTTTTTCTTTAGCACTGTCACACATCCCATTGAACATGTCATACAGAGGATCTCAATAAATACTACTTCAAAACCTCAGCAGCTACCTTGTGTGTACCACAGCAACTGACTTTATTCCTTAATACTCTACCAGCCCCAAACTACTCACTATTTATTCCTCAATAGCTTATCACCCTTTGGGAAAGCAACCACCATCCAAAAGCTGCTCTCTGTGTCTTCAGATCTGGTCTTAAGGTCATCAACCTGACACTGAATTCAGCGAGCACGTTTAATTCATTTTTGAATCTCGCAAAATGCTTTACAGAAATATTAAATAAAAATGAGTTTAATCTTTTTTCTATGTCTTCAATTGTGACCATTTACTTGGCATCAGATCATGTACCAACACATAGTGGCAAACTGATCTTTCTCTACTTATTCTTTTTGTGGAATCTACTTACTCATAGGATTGTTTCCTTCCAATCCCATGAAATGATAGCTTCAGTCAATGAAAAATTTCCCCCAATTCCTGACTGTTGATTTTGTTTATTTTAGTAAAATTTAATATTGGCCAGAAAACATTCAGCCCTCTGGTCATTCTCTACAACAAAAGCAGCAAAATGCTTAATATAAGCTTCTTCATCAGAATAAATACAAAGAATCCCCTCCATTACATACAAAAGAAAAAATAACTAGGGAGATTGTCTCTGCTCTGAGATTATTATCCTATGGTCTTTGATCTTGGTACAACCTTGCCCCAAACCTCTACCTCAATGTTTAAGGAGAATAGTGTCTACTTTTCAATCCCTGCAGTCTTGCACCAACGTCATTTTATCCCCCACCATGTCACAATCTCAAGACCACCAGGATTTTATTTGGGATTACCACAGACACATAGTCATTATTTCAGTACTGGCTTGCTCTCAGCACCAGGAAGGACCTAGGTGTCAAGGTCTCTGAGCATGGGAGTCCCATCCCATCCTCTGTCTTCTGTTCCAGCTAATGTTGCTTTCTCATTCTCACCACGAAAGTTAAAAGAATGTAAAGTTTAAGAGGAATGAGGTTAGGTGGGGGCAGGGGCTGGATGGAGGTTTCTGGGACCCACAGACCCAAAGTTTGCCTATGCCCAGCTAGGAGGAGCACTAATTAATGTCCCTCTCCCCTTCCGGGGCCCTCCCAGAGTCCCATCTTCATTGGGTAGGGGGGGACAACTAGTGGATGTAGGGCCAAGTAGCAGTAACTTTGTTGCTGGCCAGGAATCGGATGAAAATTTGACTTAGAGGGGTGGGGAGGGAAAAAGAAAAAAGAAACAAAAAAGAAAATTTAACTTAAGCTTGGTTTGTGTAAATTAAAAATGAAAAAGAACTTTAAATAGGGAAAAGCTGTTATACTAAATGGCAGGGGGAGAGGAAACTGCTAACAGGACCTCCAGGAAAATTCACTCCCTGTTAGAGAAAGTTGTACCTGAGTCACAAGACCTGAGACTGTCTTTATCCCACCACCCTGCTGCCCTCAACTCCTTGGCAGCTGCAGTGGCCCCTGCAAAAGTAGTCCTGCCTACAGATAAGCAGGCCTAGGGCTTGCAGGAAGGCGGGACTCCCAGAAATCTGGCTCTGCCTTAGAACTGCCCTGGTTCACATCCAAAAATGTGCCTGGGCCACATCTCTGGAGTACGAGGTGGTAGTCTGAGAGCTTTGGGATTTCCACCCCACTGCACATGAGCTGCTACCCCTTACTGGTGTCTGCCTCCGGCCCCAAACTCAAAATCAACATTTATGCCCAAATTAGTCTATTTATATATATTTTTAAAGAGAAGTATTTTTTATTTGTTTTCATTTTTCTCTCCTTGCCAAGAGTTTAGGGGCTTGTGGCACATTTGTGGCTGCCTCAGTGTAGATATCATGTTATTAACTTGGCAATGTACTTGGTAGTGTCTTTTTATTTTCCAGTGACTTCTAATTTTCTTGCATGACATAAATCCACTCTGTCAAATGTTGAGGGGCACATCTCTTCTTTCTCAATCCTTTGATTTACTCTACAGAATATTTTAGTATAGAAATATTATAAATTACTATGATGACATAAAATTGGCTTGAAATGGATTTTGTTTAACCCTCTGGGTCCTTTGTAGCAAGTAGATGAACTTTAAAGTGTCTTATACTTGAGCTAAACTTAAATTTTATTGAACATTCAAAAAAATATATTCCTCTATTTCCTCTGCTTCTGGAACCAAGATACCAAGGGCAAATACAGGATGTATGCTTCATAGGATTGATAAAATTACACAATACTGTAGATTTGTGGAATCAAGACTTTAGAAATGTGATCTATACTTAATAATTTCTATATATGACTTTCCTTCTAATTTGAATATAAAATTCATATGTGCTTTTTCTTTTCTTAGAACGAAGCAAAGATGAAAGGCACAGCATTGAAACTGTGGAACACACTACTGTGCTGCTCTAGGTATGAGTAAGTCATATAACCCAAATGTACTGAATTGTTTTTTCCAGAATATTACAGGGGTACAAATGTTTTGGTTACATGAATTGTACTGATGTTAAACGTAATTCTTAGCCTTGGTTAATGGAATAGGGAATACTTGTGTACCTTCTTTCATAATAACTGTTAACTATATGCAAGTACAATTTGGCAAACTCATAATTTAAAGACCTCATTCTATGTCTGTTTTTTCCTTAAAAATAGTACTTTGTGGGCAATGTGATAATATGCATATGCCAGTCACTTTAAGCTTTTCCTATAGAGGCAGCTCATTGCCCTAATGGTGGATGCTCTGTTCAGTGATGGTGAGCTAGTGTTCTACTTAGGAAGCCAGTCCACTGGGATGGTCTCCACAAGGGCTTCAGTTGCCCCATCTTGATTAACACCTGAAACATTGTTAATTACCACGGTGAAGGTAACCCTGTAATCATTCAATAAGGCTGCCTATGTCAGAAACTCAACTTCTTGCCTTTTTGGTGGTCTGAATATTTTTCTTGGTATGATTTATCAGTGCATAGTCAATCCAGTTGATCTTCCTGTTGAAAAGCAGCAGACACTATAAATGCCTTTCTTTTTGTAAAATGTACCCTTTTTTTTCTAAGTCCTAGATGGACTTCCATGAGCCATTCTTCAAGGACATCAGAACTCCCACCTAGAACTTGAAAGGTCCCATTTTCATGGATCCTCAGCCCAGGCCAAGGGGATTTGGTAATCTGAACTCCAGCCCTTCTTTACAAACAGGCTGGAAGAATAACATACTATTAATGTCTATCTGTGCTTAGCAGTTTGAGCTATTGATCAGAGTCCAAAATTGGCTTATGGGGGAGAACTTATACTTAAAGACATAAAGAAATACCATTTAATACATGTTCCCACAATGTGTTTCTCACACATTTCCACTGTGAGAAAGAGGTTCTGTGGTCAAATAAGTTTAGGAACCTCAGCATAACCTGGTTCCCTCCTAGAGATTGCCTGTGCTTATCAGCAGCAAAGAAATGTGTGCAATTTCTGAAATTTACTATAATATTTGAAAAATTAGGAAATCGTAATGGTAACAGCATGCATTCTTAAGTCAGATAGGTTCAAATGAGGTCTGCCTCATCCCAGGCTGGTGACCATGGGCAAGTTACTCATCCTCTGTGACTCATTTCTTTCATCTGTGAAATGGAGATAATAATACTATAGAGCTCATAGTATTATTATGAGAGTTAATGAATTATAATATGTAAAGCATTTAGAATAGCACCTAGCACATACGTGCTATTATTATTGTTAATTCCTGCTAATATCTTCCAAACTAGTTTTCCATTATATATATTATAGGAAATGCTGGCTTAATGAAACATTTACTTGTTTCTTTCCTACCAGTGATGACAAGGAAATAGCCCTTGGTATTGGAATTTCATTGTTCTGGAATTTTCTTTCTTTTTTCTGTATCCTTTCAGAAGTCAGTACCTGGATCCAACTCCCCATCCCTGCACTCTCAGGTCTTGCTCACATTTTAAAAATGGATTCCAGAGTGGCCTTAATAGGAAACAAAATAAGGAAGAAGAAAGGGGGTGTAATCATGAATGCTATGCCTGCCTGTTGTCCGTCTGTCCCTTCCTTCCGTCCTTCCTTCCTTCCTTCCTTCCTTCCTTCCTTCCTTCCTTCCTTCCTTCTCTTTCAAGTGAATGCACACACACACACACACACACACACACACGCAGTTCAGAGGCTACCACAGAAGTCCCAATGCTGTACCCTGAAACTGTTTCTATGGTTCCCATCACAATTCCTTATGATTTTACATTTTTATGTCATGGAATGCTGTCAGGAAAAAAATCCTGATTGCCTTCCAAAATACCTAACTTTTATTTTAGGGTATATGATTTTTACTCTTTAGCAGAGTTATGGATGCTTTAACAGCCTCTAAAATAAACTCCAGCAACAATGACAACAACAGGTTAGTTGACTTGACTGAAATGAGTGGTAAGAGGTATTGACAGCATCAATAGCGGTACCAGGTTTCCGTAACACACTGTAAGAGTCTCTAGGAAACTTTCTTTCTTTTAGTATCTAAGTGGAAAAAATAAGAATAGGTCAGAAGAGGGACACTTCTTACTCACCATTTGTAAGCCTTACTCAGTAGCAGACAAAACTCTTAGGAAACTATCAGAATGCCTATGTCTGAGACTCTATCAAGAATGAGCCAAGATGGGAGGAGCACTTGAGCTCAGGAGTTTGAGACCAGCCTGAGCAAGAGTGAGACCTCATTTCTCCTAAAAATAGAAAAATTAGCTGGGCGCGGTTGCCCATGCTTATAGTCCCAGCTACTCAGGAGACTGAGGCAGGAGGATTGTTTGACCCCAGGAGTTTGAAGTTGCAGTGAGCTATGATGATGCCACACTGCACTGTAGCCCAGGGTGCCAAAAGCAAGATTCTGTCTGGGAAAAAAAAAAAAAAAAAAAAACCAGAATGAACCAAGAGAGGAGTTAATTTTATTTGGAGCAAGGAGGTGGTAGCAGTGAACAGGGTACAGAGAATCCCTCCATGCAAAGAAAGGAGCTAATAGACCCTTTATCTGTCCCTCACCCTCCAGACTTCTCTGCCACCATGTGAGGCTGGTGCCCCAAACCGAAACTACTCTCATGTTGGATGAGCTCCTGCCTCAAGCTTGCAGTTATTTGATCCTATCTGAGGGGCAGTAAAGATATCTATGATTCATGATGGGCACAAAGGTGGTGGAAGGACTTGAGAATCAGTCTGAATTTGAATTTGAAGCAAAATTTAAGCTCAAAATAGTGTTACACGTGATGGTTAGGTTCAGAAATAAAAACTGTATTTAAATCTTGATTCATTCAACTTTCTAGACAGTCTTAAAAATTTTCACTCAAACGTATAAAGACTTATTTCTAGGGAAAAATGAAATATTAGGTTCCAAATAACGGATTCACATGAGAATTGTTTTAGGGCCAACAAATGTGTAATTTGTAGAATAATTATAGCCAATTTGAGCCAAAATAAGTAAGTATATGAATGAGTTGTTACTATGTACATTTCTATCCTTTAGCACTGATCACAATAATGTGATATCAGAAAGCTTTGATGGAGCCCAAAGGGAAAGGGGATGCCTTTATATATATATACACATGCATAAACACACACATATGCATATATACACACACATACACATACATGTGAATATAGGTATGGAAAGAGAGAGAGACAAATAGAAAGAGATGTGGGGACAATTAAGATTGGTGAAATTCAGTTTCAGAATTTTTCAGGACCCTGATTCTGAAATTCTATCTAAAAATTTAGGTCTTCCAGTGAGCTGAGTCATGTTTACTACATCTTTTAGACTCAAAGAATTTTGCTGTTCAAATAAATTGTTCACATCATGGCTCAAAGTGGCAAATCTCCAATTATATATTTTGCATTTGTTGATATTTAAAGTAAAATAGAACTCTCCTGGTTTAATGGTGTTGATGAAGACACTATCTTGCTTCATATGAGTAAGTCAGTTTGAAGTTTAGAGGGAGAGATCCACTGATGGATCTTTAGGAAAACAGAGATAGTGCTGAGGCAAGAAGGCACTGATCTGAATGCATTTTACCATGGACCCATTGTAATGAAACAATACATTCTTAAAATAGCTTGTGTCTGAACTGCAGAAATATTCAGGAGATTTTTTCTTCTTCCTCTCTCTTGCTCAGTTATCTAACCATTCACCAGCTTTGTCAATGTTGGAGAGAGAGTATTACCAAAGTACTACTGGTCACTGTTGCAATTTGTTGATGTCTGAACAAAGATTATGTGGGAAACAAAGGAGGCAACTGATGAATACAAGCAGTTCTTCAAATTACCCTGAATTTCCATTTTCTAGAATTTTTTTGATCATGGGCCACTGGTGAAGAGTTCACTCTGCCACTTAACTAAATAGTATGTCTGCACATTAGCTGTATATTTTCTGCAATGGGGCTGCCAGGGCTAGGGCAAAATTTGGATAATTTGGGCAAGGCAAGCTTTTCCTTCTTACCACACTCTGAACAAAACAAAGCTTTTTCTTTGGAGGATAAGCAGTAGTCCCTGTGACAAACACCATTATTTCTGACCAGGGGATAGTCTTGGATTTGGAGTAAAAGCTGGAATCAGTGCTTGACTTTGACATCTCATATTCACTTGACACTCAGCAAGTCTCTAAACATCTTTCACCTTTAAATTATTCATCTGTAACTGGTAATAATAATGCTATTTGAGGTATCTATGTACTGAGCATTATATAAAAAATAAAAGTAAAATAATATATGTGAAAGTGCTTTGAAAGCTAAAGCTCTATAAATATGCTTAATGCTAAAACCCAAAATAACACAAAAAAGTTCATTATAGGAAAATAGGAATTCATCATTTACAAACTAGATGTGCTCATTTAAAATTGGAATATTTAACTTTGTCATTGGATTGAAAAGTGCCTTATTAAGCATATCGGTCCTTTTTATATCTTACATAGTACAAGTAATTTTCCCCAGATTGTCTTGCTTTTCATTATATAGAAATTTGTAGGCTTCATGTAGTCAAATATAGTTAGTAGTTTTCTTTGTGACTAATGTCTTTTGGGTTGTACTCAGAAAGTTCTCTTAAGATTATAAATATATTCACCAAAATATCTTCTCCTATATTTTGAATTCATTTTCCACATTTAAATAAAGCATAGTAAGTGGTATTATTATTACTATTCCCTATTAATGTCTTCCAAACTAGTGTTCCATTAGATACACTGTAGGAAATGCTGGTTCACTGATACATTTAATATGAGCCAAGGATGCTGCAAGAACAAATACTGACATGTTTGTGACATGTCCTGCCAAAGGGTTTCCTGTGAAGTTTATTCATGCATCACTTGCAGATTTGAAGTTTAGGCATGTGTGATGTGTTAAATTTCATTTGAAGAATAATTTTCAGTGCAAACAATGTTTAAAAGTGAAGTATATGATGATGATGCAAAAGTGGGATCTCCAAACATTTCAATTATCACTAGGAAGACCTAATAGAATGTCCAACACCTACTTTTAGAGATATCTAAATTGTGAGAGAGATGATTTAGTTAAGAAAAAGTAAGTAGGAAATTAAAATGTCTATTTGCTCTAAAATCTCAGAATTCAGTTTTGTACTTATTGTCATGATTCTTTATGAGATTCTTAAAGACAAGCTAAATGAAAACTCTTAATATATTATTAAATCTTTTATATGAGATGATGGAAAGTAATTTCACACCCTCTAAAGATTAGATGAGGAATTTTTTTTTTTTTTTTTTTTTTTTTTTTTTTTTTTGAGACAGAGTCTCGCTTTGTTGCCCAGGCTAGAGTGAGTGCCGTGGCGTCAGCCTAGCTCACAGCAACCTCAAACTCCTGGGCTTAAGTGATCCTACTGCCTCAGCCTCCCAGGTAGCTGGGACTACAGGCATGCGCCACCATGCCCGGCTAATTTTTTCTGTATATATTTTAGTT
>CM052445.1:66633118-66661116 GCA_028533085.1 Varecia variegata | reverse complement strand
TGAACTCCTGACCTCGAGCAATCCACCCGCCTCGGCCTCCCAGAGTGCTAGGATTACAGGCGTGAGCCACCGCGCCCGGCCTAGATGAGGAATTTGAATATCATTTTCAGATCAAGTCTCTCTATTAAATATTACACTGTTTCATGGTTCAAATTTCCTTTGTGGTTGAGAGATAGTAGAGAGAACTAACGTGGTCTGGTTGACTGATGACACAAATCAGTTTCTCAGAGTTATATGTTGATGGGCACTATGTGTTGGGCATCTTCTATGCAGCTTGGCATGTTCATGTTTCCAGGCACACTAGCTCATGTTGATCAAATTTGTAAGACAAATTGACACATTTGAATCCCAGTTTATTAATTTGAGTCTGATACATAGTTGGAAGGCAGCAGAATGTTCATAATAGTTGGTAAGCACATTCTCTTCCCAGAATAAATATCTTCTTAGAACACCCAATCAAGATATGTTGAGGAGGATAGTCAGGATAAGGGCAGTTGGGTGATTTCAAGGACCATGTCCCAATTGGTCCAGGAAACCTCTGTCAGTCTGGTCAAAGCTCATGGTATAGTGGCCAATGTGAAATCTTTGAGACCTCTTCTCTTACTCTATGTAGGCTCAATCCCTTTCATAACGTTAGAACCTTCATATCACCATAAGTTAGATACAGATTATCTGACATTATTTTTAGTCAACTAGCTGAGACCAGGAGACTTGCTGTTCCCTTGAGTCCCATCCATCATTTATTTACAGATCACCTATAGTCAAGTTACTTGTGCTGCTGACTATTCCTATTTGTTTTGTGTGGATTCTCAACAGTCTTAGTTTTTTTTTTTTTTTGCTTTTTAAAACTTTATTTCAACATAGCTATGCTTACAGAAATACACTCATATTGGTTAATAGAATTCAAGTTTAACTTATCCTACACAATTTGGACCAAAAACTTGGACCATGGTTTAAAATTTTAAAAAAAGGATTTGTAATCTGGTTTATTTTCATCTAATACAAATGTGTAAAAGATCCATCAAATGCTGCTAAAGGCAGCAGCAAGAACCTTGAGAAATTTACCTTTCATTTGCCTCAGAAAAATAACACGTATTGCACTATATTAGTTTATAAATTGGTGCAAAAAAACATTGTTGTAATGTTTCAATGCCAATTTACAAAGTAAAATAACTCATGGATGTGGAAGGGGTGGGAGCTTATGTACACATGTGGAACAGTAAAAGCTATCTGATTTAGTTAATATTGCATGTAGATTGAAAATCTGCACAATCCAAGATTCAAATAATTTATTCAATCCGAATTAACACTATCAGCTCACTTCATCTGCTGAGGTCAACAAGGAAACTTGGCACACTTTCTGACTTATGCAAAAAAGAAGAAAACTAAGTTTCTTCCCCAGCCTTTCAGTCCAGAATTGACGGTATACTACAGGCAAGGTATTCCTTCCATTGTCAACATTCATGCAAAGAGGGGTACCATGAAATGAGGTCTACTTGGGTCTTAATTTATATCAGCACTCATATGCAAAAATAGTCTCCAAAGTTAATGACCACATGACTTTAGAAGTGACTCTTAAAAAAATAAAATGGCCCTTCTTGAAAGACTAAAGCAAAACATCCAGCTATAGTTATAAGAAGCCTTGTCAAAAAAAAAATGCAGCCCCTTGTGAATTAAATTAAACCTCAATAAAAAGTCTCCCCAAAATAAGCAGCTCTGAATAACAGAAGAAAAATATAACTTAAAATATCTTGAAAACCAATGTGAATATAGGTTCAAAAGATAGGTAACAGATTCATTTTCATAAGACTACCTAGGATTGAGACTTATACTGTATTCTAGTATTTTGAGTTTATTACTAGTTACTAAACATCAATTTACAAATACATGTTCATTTTTTGTTCCTTTATCAAAAGGGAAAATTCTAGCTTCAATTCTATCCAGTGGGAGGGAGAAGAGACTAGAAAATAAAAAGATTCAAACAGTACCATGCAAATAACACATTTTTCAAATGGAGGAACTCCAAACTGGACCAGAAGAGTTCATATTGCTAATATACTTTTCATGGAAACAATTTTTAGTAAGTACAAATACATGGCATTAAGGTTCAGAACCATAGGCCTGACAATCAAGTCATTATTTTCTGTAAGAAAGGCCTCAAGTCCCAATCATTTCCAGTAACAATGCTTTTACAGATCAATTTAATAATAAGGGGTTTAATTTCCTTCATAGGTTTGTTTTTAGCATTCTAGTCTTAAAGACTAGATTAGAAATTAGTTCAATTCCCCAGAAGGCATTTTTTTTTCTTTTGCAGTATGAAAGAATCCACAAAAACCTCTTCCCCAAATGGATTCCCAATATCCAATCTGTGCTTAAGATGAATCTTTTTCTATATAATATAAACTGTAACTTAGGTAAAATGTAGCAATGAACATTAAACTAGTTGTTAGGAAGATTTAACCATGTTTATAATTTTAGTTTTAAAACATAAATATTTGCAGCTTGATCTTTTGTTGACAATGATTGTCGGAGCCTAGAATTCAACCTTTACAAGTTCCCATTCATGCACACAAAGCACACACCATTATCACACAACTTACTCCTCATGTCTTGGGAGAAGGTTCTGCTTTCTTAAATCTTTGGCCTCTCAGTCAATTTCAAGTTCAAACAACTTTTTGTTTTTCTCCTTTTCCAAACAACTTTTAACTCAGACTTTTCTCTCAGATTTTTAACAAGTTTTCCACCCACACATCATTAACGTTTTTCCTAATCTTTCATGTTGTACTGCCAAAATCTGATACCTACCTCAAAGAGATCACCAGATTTAAAAAAATTAAATGAAATATAAAGTGGTTATATCAAAATAGAATATGGGAGGTCAGAATTCAAGATTCCCTATTGGGATTATACTTTATTTTACTGCAATGCATAACTACTATCAGTAAGAAAAATCCCATGTTGGATTCTTTCATAATCTTTGGCAACTGGCCAAAGAATCTAGGAAAAAATGTTTTGGAGTACATGCCCTTTTTCATGCAAAGTGCCCCATAGAACACCAGAATAACTGTAATTCATTTGAGGCCTCACCTGTAGAAAGAGGCTGTCACAGGGACAGCCAGGACACCCACTAGTTTGTGGAGATTCCTGAGAAAGTATGATTTTTTAAAATATGGACTGTACTTAAGTGTCACTAGCCTTTTTCATTGTATTTATAGAAAGCTTCAGCTGGTCTGCCAGCACTTGTACTACCTCTCTTATGCTGGGGTTTGCTGTATAATAGCTATGGCTTTGGAATCTCCCAAGTGATACTCTGTAAAAACTCGAAGGAATAATTATGTCTCCTGATTCCAGGTTTGCAATGTCCATCACTTACAGTTCTTTATTCAGTTTAAGTAGCCACACTGGAAACCAACCATCTATGAAAAAAGGTTTTCTTCAAAGATATGACTTAACACTCTACAATCAGGAATTAGCTATACCAAAACACACAAAAACCCCTGATGGTTGGTGTTTGAGATAAAAATGTGTTCAATATGGAACCTAGTGGTTAATTTACTACAAAATCAAAACTGAGAGCTGTGAATTTACTACATCCATTCAAAATAAATAACTCATATGAAATACAGATTCTGGCATAGATATAATATGTGAAAATCAAAATCAAAGGATTGAATCTGCATGTTTCATTTGCTCACAAATTTGCACATGCTATTATTCTGCAAAAAAGACAATTGCAGCAAAGAAAAAGAAAACTGCCCTTTTGCAAACAAGCCTAAAAGCATCCCTCCTCCAGAGAGGCCAAAATAAACATGCATATATGTATAAAGTGTTACTGTTCAATACAAATGCTATTTCTAGAAAATATTTAACTGTATAGGTTAAAAAAAAAACACAAAGCAATGTGCAACATCTTAAGCCATTAAAGCACCAAAATAAAACACACCAAAATCACTGTTTTTATGACAATTAACGTATACAAATTAGAAATATTGATCAAAACTCAGGAAGCGAATATCTGGACTGATAGAATGTCCATTGTTGGAAGAATTTCTCTTCAATTTAAACGTCTTGTCTTCTCTAAAAAAAAATCTTAAAGTGCTAACTTTATATAAAGCAGGCAAATTCTTCAAGAAATTTGCTATTAAGTAAGCCAATTTTTTATACAGATAAACAAGAAACTAAAGTAAAACTGGAAGATAGACATGGAGAAAAAACTGACAAGCTGTAGCTGGACAAAGCAATAGAATGCTATTATACCATCTTGGCCATCTCATTTCAATTAAACACATAAGCTAACAGATTTAGGTTTATATGCTGGTTTAGTACACTACCTCTCTTGGATTTGCTAAAATGTATACAACAATCAACAGGTATATATAAAGTCCTAAGGAAAAGAATGCCACTTAAAAATCAACTTTGGACACTAATTAAAGCAATCTTAAAAAGTTGTCTACTATTATAAATGGATATAAAATGTACTAGACCTTACAAACTAAGAATTGAAACCTTGTCCACAGTTTCATCATTCCTGTCCTTGAGCTGCTTTTTCTAGGAAGTACACATTAACCCAATGGCATATATAAAGTCCTAAGGAAAAGAATGCCACTTAAAAATACATTGGACACTAATTAAAGCAATCTTAAAAAGTTGTCTACTATTATAAATGGATATAAAATGTACTAGACCTTACAAACTAAGAATTGAAACCTTGTCCACAGTTTCATCACTCCTGTCCTTGAGCTGCTTTTTCTAGGAAGTACACGTTAACCCAATGGCAATTGAGGTGTTTGCTGAAATCCTTCTCCTTTCTGAAAGAACGATCACAGAAGATACAAACAAAATCTCCCTTGGACACTTTCACTGCCAGGGCTTCCTTTGCATTTTTTCTACTAGTTTCTTGTGGAGCTGGCCGAGCCCCATGCAATCCAGAATCATCCCTACCCTCTGACATGTTGTCACTTAGGTCACTTGCATCAGGACTGTGTATGCCTTCATCTTCATCAATTTCCTGAGACTCATTTACTGCCATGGTAATAGGAAGTGATGTCAGAGTAGTTTGGGGCACTGCTTCACTTCCTTCTGTTGGTGGGGGAAGGAGCAATGGTGAAACTGGTTCTTCAACTGCTGAGTCCTTGCCAGGGAGATTCTCTGTTGTGTTCTGATCAGTGTCCATTTCCATTTCACAAACAATATTGTCAGTCTGATATTTGCCATCTAAAGTTTCACCCTCTGGTGTATTCAAGTTTTGTCCAGAGGATGAAACGCTGGTGGATTCCTTGATATAAGCAGCAAGTCCAGCTAGGCTCTCATCTGCCTCTTCTGCTCCTACCTCCTGAAGAGGGGCTTCCTTATTTCCTTCACCTTCGGAGAATAATTTTTGGTCTTTTGATGCCTCTTCTTTTAAGCTTTCCTTTGGCAGCAGTGGTGATGGTGCTAAGAGATCCTGTGTCCTTGCACTTTCCATTAGAAGTCGGCTGTCTTTCACAGGCACTAAGCCAAGTTCAATAAAGTCTTGCTCCTTCCGTGCCATTTCACTCTGCATGTTATACTTTTCCTTCTTATCTTTTCAGAGATGAGACTTTTTGGGAATTGGCTTCATGTGAAGATGAGGCTTCAGGGAAGGAGGTGGTTCCATCTGAGCAGGCTCCTCCTGAACCTCCACAGTAGGAGGCAGTTCTGTCTCAGTAGGCCCCCTCTGAGCAGCCTCCATGGGAGAAGGCCCCTTCTGAACAGCCTCCATGGGAGCAGGCCCCTTCTGAACAGGCCCCTTCTGAACCGGTTCCCTTTGAGCAGGCTTGCTACTGCTTTTACTTGACTTGTTTTTTAGAGTTTTCTTCTTTGTACTTTTTTTCATGCCAGTATGTTGCTTCTTATTGTCCTCCACTTTGCTGTCAGCCTTTGACACTTCCTGACTACTTTTGGATTTGCTGTCTACCTTCTTTTTCTTTTTTGTCAAGGTTCCTCATCACTCACAGTATCACATAAGGACTGGGCTTCAGGTTTCATCTTCTTTTTGCTTTTCTTGTTTTTATAGAACTTTTCTGAATTACCTCCCGTGTGTACATCCATGTCTTTAGTCTCTCCTGCTGATTTGCGAATTCTGGTAGTCACTTGGATCACTGAGACACTACCACAAGCCTTTTTCTCTTTTGAAATATCTCTTTTCTCCCCTTTTACAGACTTCTCATTTTTCTTTCCAGCCACATCCCCCTTTATTTTTATCTGCTCTTTTTCTGTTTTTTCATCGGTGATATTGTTACCAGGTAAGTCAGTCTCTCGCTTTTTGGTTTTCTTTAGTTTCACTTTTGAGACATCCATTGTTTTATTAGGACAAGTAGGATGCTTAGATTTGCAGTGATACTGTAGATTACACTTCTTGGAAGCTGCATAGTCGCAGGCAGGGCAATTGAACTTCCGTGGGCTGACATGGAGCTCTACGTGTTTTTTGAAGTTACTTCTATCTGCTGTTTTGTAGTGACAGTGTGGGCAATTAAGAGGTTTAGGCCCATTGTGAACCTGTCTTGCATGGTGGGTTACTTCATGTTGATTAGAGGCCACATAACTACACTGATCACATTTAAATGGCTTCTCACCTGAATGAGTACACATATGTCTCGTCAGATGAGTCTTCTGAGAACTTGAGTATGGACAAAGTTCACATTTGTATGTGCGTTCTCCTGCGTGAGTTCTAACATGCTGAACATGATTGTTTTTTCTGTCTGAAAAACAGTTGCCTTTTCCACATGTGTATACTTTTCTTGGAAAATGGTTTCTCAAGTGTTTCCTCCAGTGATACTCGCTTACTGTCATATATGTACAAATGATACACTTATAGACTCGCTCATTATCCTCAGCTCTGCTGTGGTGTTTCAGGTGTGCCGTATAGTGATCATATCCCTTGGTATTATAGCCACAGCGGTCACAGCAAATGGGGCCCTTGGAGAAATCTCCTTTTTCTGGAGTAGAAGAGCCAGATTCCCTGGCATTTGCTTGCTTCTCTGCACTTTCTTCCACAAAAAATTTCTTGGCACTGTGAACTCTAATGTGACGCACAAACTGTTCTTCAGGTTCTGCTTCATACTGGCATGGCTTACAGCGAAAGGGTTTGGTCTTCAAGTTCTTGCATTTGTCCTCTCCTTCAGGTGTTTCTGGAGGAAGATCTTTATTTGAGTTGTAAACTTCTGAGGCAGCTGATGCCTCAAATACAGGCTGAGGTTCTACAACACTGAGTTCCAAATCTCTCAGTTCCCTGTTTTCCAGTCCATTAGGTTCACCTTTTATTTCAGGAGACTCCTCAAGTCCTTCTCCATCACTGTCTGAAAAGTCGTTATCTCCAACAGGCATCAATTCTGCCATCTGTCTTTCTTCCCCAACCAGGTAATCACAGCAGCTGCCGTTTACTTCCCCAGTTAAAGCCACATTTGCCAGCATGATAAGCTGAGGTGCAGCCAGTTCGGCGTTGGAGAGGTCATGCAAGTCATACATGTCGTTAGGCAACACCATGCCAATACTGCCACTGCCAGTGAACAGCCCTCCTCCCCCAGAAGACTGCCCCATTACCTGGGTGGCTATAACTATTTGGCCTTCCCTGCAAGGCGGGGAGGGGGGCGCTACTAGGCTTGGCCGCTCCTTCTCCCCACTACTTTTCTTTTGTTGCTGGAGTTTCAGGGGAGGGAAGGAGGAGGGTGGGAAAGTTGGGCGCTGAGGCCCTCAAGGCCCTTGAAGGCCCAGGAGTGCCGCTGCAGAGTGTGCTCAGGCCACTGACCCTAGCCCAGCCATCAGGGCCGTCGCCGCCACGCGGGCCTGGGGCCCTAGGCCTTGGTGGCCCTTGCTCTGGTGCTGCACCAAGAGCTCCCGGGAGCCACACATTCCAAAACAGGACACAGCCACATGCACCTGGCCTGGGCTGCCATCGCTGCCCGGGAACACGCTCCTTCCCCAGTCTTAGTTTCTGAGTGTGACATCTTCTATGGACTGAAGGTGACAGCATGGCATGCAGTTTTCTTTCCTATTAATGGTGATTGTGGCATTTTGTGAAGGGATAGCACATATTTTTGCTGCCTGTCAAGCAAGAGAATTCCAAGTAAAGCACTGATCAATATTTTAGGACCAAATAATTCTCAAGGAACTTATTTAGAATATATTACAACAAAAGGGAATGGTTCTATGCTTCTAGTAGGTTTTATTACACCTATCTTGAAGTTTTGACTCCCACAATATCAGTAGAAGCAATTAAATCTGGGAGAAAATTGTACAGTGCTCAATGGTGTTCTAGCTTAGAATTTGCAGAATAACTAGTTTTCTCTGTTGGAACTCATTCCTGAGGTTTGTAAAGTTCTATTTCATGTGTTTGTATGGTTTCCAATGTTCCTCTTATTATTGATTTCTAGTTTTATTCTATTCAGTGGTCACAGAAAGTACTTGATATGATTTTAATTTTTGGAATTTTTTTTTAAGATTTGTTTTGTGGCCTAACATATGGTCTATCCTTGAGAATGATCCATGAGCTAAGAAGAAAATGTATTTTGCTGCTTTTCAATGAAATGTTCTGTAAATATCTGTTAGGTCTATTTGGTCTATAGTATGGATTAAGTCCACTGTTTCTGAGTTGATTTTCTGTCTGATCTGTCCAATGTTGAAAGTGGAGTGTTGAGGTCTCCAACAATTATTGTATTGGAGTCTATCTCTCTCTCTAGCTCTGATAATATTTGCTTTATGTAACTGGGTGCTCCAGTGTTAGGTGCAGATAAATTTAGAATTGTTATATACTTTTACTAGATTGACTCCTTTATATTATGTAATGATCTTCTTTGTCTCTTTTTATAGTTGTTTATGTCTTGAAACTTATTTTATCTGATAGAAGTATAGCTACTCCTGCACTTTTTGGATTTCCATTTGCATGGAATATTCTTTTCCATCCCTATATTTTCAGTCTATGTGTATCTTTATAGGTGAAATGGGTTTCTGGTAGACAACATATAGTTGGGTCTAGTATTTTTTTTTATCCGTTTAGCCACTCTTCATCTTTTGATTGAAGAGTTTAGTCCATCCACATTCAATGTTATTAATGATAGGTAAGGATTTACTACTGCCTTATTGTTATTTGATTTCTGTTGTTTTGTGGTCTTCTCTTGGTTTCTTCCTTCTTTTCTGTCTTCCTTTGTTCAAAGTGATTTTCTGTGGTAGTGTGTTTTAATTTCTTGCTTTTTTTTTTTTTTTTTTTTCAGACAGAGCCTCACTCTGTTGCCCCAGCTAGAGTGCAGTGGCATCGTCATAGCTCACTGTAACCTCCAACTTCTGGGCTCAAGCAATCCTCCTGCCTTACCCTCCTGAGTAGCTGGGGCTATAAGTACACACCACCATTCCTGGCTTATTTTTTGTAGAGACAGGGTTTCACTCTTGCTCAGGCTGGTCTCAAACTTCTGACTTCAAATGATCCTCTTACCTGGGCCTTGCAGAGTGTTAGGATTGCAGGCACCAGCCACCACACCTGGCCAATCTCTTGCTTTTAATTTTTTGTGTATTCATTGTAGATTTTTAGATTTGAGGTTACCATGAGGCTTGTAACAAACACTTTATAACCAATTATTTTAAATATATGACTTTGTTTATAAACAAACAAGCAAATAAAAATCTCAAAGAAATTCTACAGTTTAACTCTATCCCCCTGCTTTTTAAGTTTGTATTCTTTCCATCTATATTTCTTATACTCTCTTTCAAAAAGTTACTGTAGTTATTTTTGTTAAGTCTGTCTTTTAGTCTTCCTATTCAAAACATGAGTGGTTTGTTTATACACCCCAATTACAGTACTAGAGTATTCTGTATTCGTGTACTTACTGTTACCAGTGTGTTTCATATCTTCAGATTATTTCCTTTTGTTCGCTAATGTCCTTTTATTTCATGTTAAGATCTCTTTTTCGCATTTCTTATAGGACAGGTCTGGTGTTGAAGAAATCCCTCAGCTTTTGTGTCTGGGAAAGTCTTTATTTCTCATTCATGTTTGAAGGCTATTTTTTCAGGATATAATATTCTAGGGTTAAGATTTTTTTCTCTCAGGACTTTGAATATGTCATGCCACTCTCTCCTGACCTATAAGGTTGCCACTGAGAAGACTGCTGCCAGATGTATTGGAGCTCCTTGATATATTATTTTTTTTCTTTTTTTGCTTCCCTTAGGATCTTTATTTGTGAACTTTGCAAGCTTGATTATTAAATGCCATTAGGCATATTAATTGTACCTCCTTTTCACTTTCAAAAGTGTCTTGCTTTGGGTAAGGAGTTATATAGTCACCCTTATTGAAAGCTAGGACTTAAGCTGTGTCTTTCCCAGTAATTTTAACATGAGGGAAAGTGATGAGCCCCAGGGCAGAGAGTCTCAGGAACCATGAAACACTGTGACCAGACAACTCCTCTGGGTTGTTAAAAGGAAAAATCCTAGACAAGTTAAATTGAACAGAGCTTAGCTATGCAAAGAATGATTTGTGAATTGGGCAGCCCTCAGAACCAGAACAAATTCTAAGAACTCCAGCTTGCCACATGGTCAAGCAGCATTTATGGACAGAAAATGGAAGTGAGGTACAGAGACAGCTTAATTGGTTACAGCTAGACTATGGCTTTATTTGAACCAGTTGGCCGCCTGCAATTGCCTGAAGCTCAGCTGCTGAAATTGACTGACACTCAGCTATTTGTTGTAAGAGTACACTGCTAAGTAGGCTTTCAGTTAGTTTACACACTAAGTTAGGTTGTAGTTAGTTATGGTAAGGACTCAAATATGGAAGCATCCTCATGACAAATTAAGTTCAACAAGAAAGAACACCTTTAAACTCCTGCAATGGAGACAACAGTCTCCCTAGGTTGCAACCTGGGCTTTGGAGATGTAGGCGATGGAGAAATGAAGGCCCAAGGATTGCTCTTCATCCCTTCCCTGTTTTCATCAGCTGAAGTAATGCTACCCTAATTTTACCCTACCTAGACCTGGGTAGTTGCTGCTGGTTTCTATTGAGAAAGGCAGTGATGGTCCCTAACCGACTCCAGAGGAAGGCAAGACCAGAACTTGAAAGCGTTCCTCCAACTTAACCCCTCAAGACTGCCTGGCAGCCCTGCTCCTCAGAGTGTCCATCAGTTAAGGCACAGCTCTCACACCTCTGCATCTCCTAGAAAGGAGAGTTGTTATTTCTTGGGATCCATTCCTCGGTTCCAGTTCTGTAGTTTGGGGAGGATGATGCAGCATGCTTACTATTTGTCGTCTTGAAGGGAATCCACAATTTCTCAGGGTGTCATTGGAGTATATTACTTTGATGAGAAGGTTTGTGTTTTTGAAATTAAAGACATATATCAGCTTATATTGTTGTCACATAGTGATTTTTATGGCGTAACATTTGATGAAGTGAGCAGGTTGTCTAAAAACCACTGTTTATGAAATGGTGAATATTTAGCATGATTTTATGAGGGTGACACATGCAAAGTGTTATTTTGCATGTGTCTTAATTTACAGATAAGGAAATTAAATTATTGAGAGATTACACAAGCCAGTGGTTTGGGCAGAGAGGAGTCTTGATTTTTGGTTATGTGGCCAAATATCTTTTTTAAAATGAAGTGGGAGAAAAGGAAAAAAAAAAAAATTCTGTTAATCTAATTATATCGAGTCACTTTAAATGTGAATGCTCTAATTATCAAGTAAGAGCAGAGACTTTCAGAGTTGATAACAAAACAAGATCCAACTATATGTTGTCTATAAGAAAACCACCTTCAATATAAAGACACAAGTAGATTAAAAGTAAAAGAATACAGCCTCTGCCACCAGCCTTGCACCGTTCCAGCTGCCAGCCGTGCGCCGTCCCTGCAGTGCCCGCCATGCCCGCCGCGGGCTCCGAGCTCCTGTGCCCGCCGTCGCCGCCCCCCGTGCAGAAGCGAGTCGCCGAGCCGCGGCCGCCCCACGGGGAGCTGCAGTACCTGGGGCAGGTCAAGCACATCCTCCGCTATGGTTCCAGGAAGGACGACCGTACGGGCACCGGCACCCTGTCGGTGTTCGGCATGCAGGCGCGCTACAGTCTGAGAGATGGATTTCCTCTGCTGACAACCAAACGTGTGTTCTGGAAGGGTGTTTTGGAGGAGTTGCTGTGGTTTATCAAGGGATCCACAAACGCTAAAGAACTGTCTTCCAAGGGAGTGAAAATCTGGGACACCAATGGATCCCGAGCCTTTTTGGATGGCCTGGGATTCTCCACCAGAGGGGAAGGGGACTTGGGCCCAGTTTATGGCTTCCAGTGGAGGCATTTTGGGGCAGAATACAAAGATATGGATTCAGATTATTTAGGTCAAGGAGTTGGCCAGCTGCAAAAAGTGATTGATACCATCAAAACCAACCCTGACGACAGAAGAATCATCATGTGTGCTTGGAATCCAAAAGATCTTCCTTTGATGGCGCTGCCTCCGTGTCATGCGCCCTGCCAGTTCTACGTGGTGAATGGTGAGCTGTCCTGCCAGCTGTACCAGCTGTCGGGAGACATGGGCCTGAGCGTGCCGTTCAACATCGCCAGCTAGGCCCTGCTCACGTACATGATCGCACACATCACCGGTCTGAAGCCAGGTGACTTTGTACATACTTTGGGAAATGCACATATTTACCTGAATCACATTGACCCGCTGAAGATTCAGCTTCAGCGAGAACCAAGACCTTTCCCGAAACTCAAAATCCTTCGAAAAGTGGAGACAATTGATGATTTCAAAGCTGAAGACTTTAAGATTGAAGGTTATAATCCGCATCCAACTATTAAAATGGAAATGGCTCTTTAGAGTGCTTGCAAAGGAGTGTGAAGAACATTATCAGTCTTTAGAGTTTGCACGGGATGCCCAGGTGAAAGTTCTTTCTGCTCTAAAGGAAAAAGGAACTCGGTCAAAAATCTTTCAGTTATTAACCTATCAGTTATTAACTTTTAAGGCTATTAACTTTTAAGCCTGTTGCTACTGGCAAATATAAATGAGCTATTTCTTTCAGTCATAAAAAGTCTTGGGTTTGGTAAACTCAGTGAAGATGTATGAAAATGCCAAGATGATGGAGAACGAAGATATATGTGCTCTTAACAAAAACATGTACATACATTTTAATCCCATGTCCTCTGAAGACTGGTGAATTTCAAGAATTCTACAAGCTATTCTTTTAAATCTGAGTGAGCTGAATAACACCATCAATCACAGGTAGTGGGAAAGTTAAATTTATTTTATATATTGTTACGATAAAGAAGTGTTCTGCAAAAAAAAAAAAAAAGTAAAAGAATAGAGCAAAATATACCAGGCTAACACTAATTTTAAAAAAATCAGGAGTAGTTCTATTTATTTCATACAAAGCAGACTTCAGAGTAAGGAAAATTATAAGGTATAACAAGGGACATTAAATATTAACAATAGTAAAGGAGTCAATTTTTCATGAAAATATAACAATCCTTAATGTGTAGGTACCTGACAACAATGCATGAAAATGTGTGAGGCAAAAACTGATAGAATTGTAAGGAGGAATAGCATGTCCATTACCATAGTTGGAGATGTCAGCATCCTCTATTTGTAATTTATAGATCCACCAGGCAGAAAATCAGTAAGGACATAGTGGAACTCAGTAGCACCATCAATCAACTGGATCTAATTGACATTTATAGAATAATTCATTCAATGATAGCAGAATACACATGTTTCTCAAGCTCACATAAAACATTCATGAAGATAGGTCATATTCTGCACCATAAAACACACCGTAACAAATTTGAAAGAATAGACATAGAGAGCATGCAGTCAGACCACAGAGAAATTAAACCACAAATTAGCAACAGAAAGATAGCTAGAAAAATCCCAAAATACTTGGAGATGAAACAGCACACATCTCATTAACACTCAGGTCAAAGTAGAAGCCTCAAGAAAAATTTAAAAATATTTTGAAGCAAATGAAAATGAAAATACAACTATAAAAATTTGTGAGATGCAGTAAAAGCAGTGTTTCAAGGGAAACTTATAGCATTGGATGTATATATTAGTAAATAAAAAATACCTCAAATCAACAATCTAAGCTTCCACATTAGGAAACTAGAGAAAGAAGAGCAATATAAGTCTTTAAAAAGCAGAAGAAAAGAAATAATAAAAATTACCACAGAAATCAATCACATTAAACACAAGAAAACAATAGAGAAAACTTAACAAAACCAACAGCTATTTCTTTGAAAAGATCGATGAAATTGATAAACCTCTAGCCAGGCTAAGCAGGAACAAAAGAGAGATGTCACAAATTACTAATATCATAAATTATAGAAGGGTCATCATGACTGTTCACATAAGCATGAAAAGGATTATAAAGGAATATTATGAACAACTCTATGTCCACAAATTTGATAATTTATATGAAATGGATCAATTCTTAAAAACACACAAACTACCAAAACTCACAGAAGTGGCAATTGACAACCTGAATAGAGCTATATTTATTAAAGAAAGTGAATCAATAATTAATAACCTTCCAAAATAGACACCAGGCCTAGATGATTTCACTGGTGAATTCTACCAAACATTTGAGGAAGAAATAATACTAGTTCTCTAAAATATATTCTAGAAAATAGAAGCACGGAGAACACTTCTTAATTCATTCTATGACACCAACATTACCCTAATAGCAAAACTTCAAAAAGACATTACATGAAAACAAAACTATAGACCAATCTTTCATAAGCATGCAGGCAAAAATTCTCAACAAAATATTAGCAAATTGAATCCAACAATGTATACAAATTTATATACCACAACCAAGTGAGATTTATCCTAGGTAGGCAAGGCTCATTCACCATTTGAAAATTAATAATGTAATCTATCACATCAACGGCCTAAAGAAAAATGATATCATACCAATAAATACGGAAAAAGCATTTGAAAAAATCTAACGCAAATTCGTTATTAAAACTCTCAGGAAATTAGGAATAGAGGGGAACTTTCTGTTTCTAAGTGATCTCAATGTTTGATGTGTAGGTATCTTTCTATCTTCTTGGATTGATTTGGCTAAAAGAGGAGCATGCCATAGGAGGAATGCTTCTTCCTCTTACTACTTTTGACACCCTGAGTAACCACCTGCCAAAATACTTAGGAAATTTTGGGAATGCTTATCTGGAAGACTACTAGATTGGCTGAAGAAAGGCGAGAATCTTATTTGGAGCAAGAACAAGGGATCAGTGAACAAGGTGCACAGGAGCCTTTGCAGGAAAGAAAGGAGCCAGTAGACCCTATGTCTGTCCCTCACCCTATGGAGATCTGCCACCTTCAGTAGAAAAGAATGGAGCTATAGACCCTGGGTGTGTTCTTCATGCTCCAGACTTCTGTTACCAGGTGAGGATGGTGCCCTAGCCCCTAATAGATTTTGTCCCTGTCTCTGTCTTGCAGTTACATGACCCTCTCTGAGAGAAAGATAAGATAAACATGATGGGTGAAGGTGGAGGTGATGGAGCGACTTAGGAAACCTGAAATTAGATGAGAGAATAGGAAAGGGTACATACAAGCTGAAGATGAACTTGACATAAATAACACCACAAAAGACCTTTACAAATAGAGGTTGGGTTCAGCAGTCAAAAAAAACGTTTTGAAATCTTGATTCATTAAGCCTTGTTTCAAAGGCTTAATAATTTCATTTCTACCATATAATGCCTACTTCTGGGGAAAAATGAAATATTAATACCAGTTTCTTAATAGCCAATTACATGTGAGTTTCTTAGAGTTTAATCAATTTATTAGTTGTATGGATATTGCAGCTAATTTGAATTAAAAATTAAATCTATGAATTCACATAGTATGTCATTATGTAAAATTTAATTCTTTAGCTCTGATACAAATGAACTGAAATCACAAACATATGATAGAATAATACACAATTTATATGTGTAAAATATCACCTTTCAAACAAAAAATACACATAAAAATGTATAAAAATATATACAGATATGAAATATAGATTTTCTGGAACACTATTTCTAAAGTGTTGGCAGTATAAGCTTCTGGACCTAACATCTTTCCTTTGTGGATCTAGTTGGAGTAAACAGGTCAAACCAGACCAGAAATAAAAGACCACTGCCTCCTACCCAAGTGGTTACCAGCCAAAACTGTTAGAACACTATCAGACTGACTATGTAGGAGACTCTAGTAGACAGGGCTGTAGTCGTTTCTTGGGCTGCCATAACAAAGTGTCCCAAGCTGAGTGGCTGAAACACCACAACTTTATTACCTCAGAGTCCTAGATGCTAGAAATCTGAAATGAACTTGTCCACAGAGTGGGCTTTTTACGAGTGCTGTAGGGCAGACTCTGTTCTGTGCCTCTTTGCTAGCTTTTGCTGGTTGCTGGAAATCTGTGGCATTCCTTGGAATTTCTACTCTTCACCCACATCTCAACCTCCATCTTCCCATGAAATTCTTCATGTGTGTACATCTGTGTCCAAATTTTCCCTCTTTATGAGGATACCAATCATATCTGATGAGGGGCCCACCTTACACCAGTATGTCCTCCATCTTAACTACACAAGTTTGCAATTACTCTATTTGAAAATAAGGTTACATCATGAGTTACAGGTATGAAAACTTCAAGGATTGAATTGGGGGTAGTATATTCAACCTTTAACAAGGAACAAGTTAGGAGTAATCCTATCTGGCATCAAGGAAGAGGTGTAGTGGAAACAGAGAAGTGGGGACCTAAGGACGAAAGACAAAGCTAATAGCCTTTGCATATGTTCCTCGCCCTCAAGAGCTGTGTTACCATGTAAGGCTGGTGTCCCAAACTCCAACCGACTCTGATAATGGATGGAGCCCCTGACTCAGGTGGAGAGGATACAAGATGCTGAGACTAAGGAAAATAATAAAGAGCTTTACTTAAATCTGGAAGCATTACTATTTCACAGGCCTCAGATATTTATTACCAGCATATAGAGCTTCATTTCTAATAAAAAATGACCTTCTAGAGTCAATTCATACTACACACATGAATATTTAAAAATCACCCAGTTCACAATTGCAAAGATGTGGAAACAACCCAAGTGCCCATCAATATATGAGTGGATTAATAAAATGTGGCATAGATATACCATGGAGTACTATTCAGCTACAAGAAACAATGGTGATATAGCACCTCTTGTATCATCCTGGACAGAGCTGAAACCCATTCTAATAAGTGAGGGATCCCAAGAATGGAAAAATAAGCACCTCATGTACACACCATCAAATTGGTTTTAAGTGATCAACACCTAAGTGCACATATAAGAATAACATTCATCGGGTATTGGGCAGATGGGAGGGGGGGAGGGAGGGGATGGATATATACATACACAATGAGTGCGATGAGCACCGTCTGGGGGATGGACATTCTTGAAGCTCTGACTCTGGGTTGGGGGGGAGGCAAGGGCAAAATACACAACCTAAACATATGTACCCCCATAATATGCTGAAATAAAAAAAAAATCACCCAGTTAATGCCAAGAGTAACTGTAATGTTGTATCCCAAAGAGTAAATTTACAATGATGTCTTGAACCTGACCTTATTATTTTATAATCCCTTAGTCCTGAAAGGCCTGAATGTACAAAAGGAGCCTCGGATGGACACGACCCACCAGTGTGAGTTCAACTAGATAAATAGAGATATATGTATGTACTTATGTATGTATATACATGCAAACTTATGCACATAGATAAATAAGTATATGTAGAGACAGACTCGTGTCAACACATATACATAAACAAACATGCATAAACAACAGAAATAGAAGACAATTAAAGAAACACATTGGCATTTGTGAGATTTACCCTCAGGAGCATCCATGGCCATACAGAGTGTTTTTTGACATTGTTTCAAAATCTTCTCATTGTAGCATTTGGAGGTAAATTTCCATCATTTATAGATTGAGGTGGATAAAGAGGAGCTAATCCCAGGAGAGTTGCTTCTTCCTGTTAGTGTATCTGTCACCTTTAGTTATTAGCAGCCAATTCCTGAGGAAACAATAAGATTCCCTGTGTATGAGACTCTACATTCTGGTGTGCCCTCTCCTACTCAGATGGGCCAGGAGAGGAGCAAATCCCTTTTGGAGCAAGTAGGAGGTTGCAACGGACCGGGAAGAGGGAAGCACTCAGCAAAAAGGACAGAGCTAATGGTATCTGGATTGGTTTCTCATCCTCTAGAGCTCTGTCAGCATGTTAGGCTAGTGCCTAAACCTAACCTCACTATCCCATTACATGGAGCCCTCGTCTTCTTAGCCTGCAGTTAATCGGTCCTTTCTCATGGACAGGAACACAAGCATGAAGCAGGAAAGTAAGGAGGTGATGGAGGGACATAGGAAGCAGGAAACGAGATGGAATTAGAGAGCTGACCACCTACAAACAATAGTTGAATTTAAAATTAATCCCACTGAAAAAAGACTGTTACACATTGGGATTATGTTCAGCAGTGAAAATAACTTTTAAAATCTTGATTCATTAAGGCTTCTCTCAACAGGCTTAATAGTTTCATTACTACCATACAATGCCTCACTTCTAGGGGAAAATGAAATACCAATTTCAAAATAGCCAAATTACACCTGAATGTATTCAAGTTTAATCACTTTATTTGTTCTATAGATATTGTAGCCAAATTAATTGAAAAAGTAAGTCTATGAATTCACATAGTGTTTGATTATGTGAAATTTAATTCTTCAGGTCTGGCCGACAGGAACTGATCTCACTAACGTATGATGCTATCAGATATATGTGTGTCTGTGTGTGCGCATCACTTTTAAAAATATAAATGTACATATAGATATATAAAAATATACACAGATATTACATATAGACTCTCTTGGATACTGTTTCTAAAGTATTGGCAGTGTCAGATTCTGTGTGTAACACACCTTCCTTTGTGGATGTACTCAGAAAAAAGAGGTCAGGTCAGAAGGATGCAGACCACTGCCTCCTACCCAGGTGACTAGCGGCCAAAACCTTTAGAAAACTATCAGATTGCTGGTGTAGGAGACTCCAGTAGACAGGGCTGTAGCAGTTTCTCAGGCTGCCATAACAAAGTGTCACAAACTGAGTGGCTGAAACACCACCACTTTATCTTCTCAAAGTCCCAGACATGATAAGTTCAAAATGAAGGTGTTGGCACGGTTGGCTTTTTATGAAGGCTGTAGGGCAGACTCTGTTCTGTGCCTCTTTGCTAGCTTTTGCTGGTTGCTGGAAATCTGTGGCATTCCTTGGCATGTCGACTCTTCACCCACATCCCTACCTCCATCTTCCCATGAAATTCTTCATGTGTGTGCATCTGTGTCCAAATTTTCTCTCTTTATGAGGATACCAATCATATCTGATGAGGGGCCCACCTTACACCAGTATGTCCTCCATCTTAACTATACAAGTTTGCAATTACTCTATTTGAGAATGAGGGTACATCATGAGTTACAGGCATGAGAACTTCAGTAATTGAATTGGGCGGTGGGGATGGAGGGCAGGATATTGGATCTTTAATAAGGAACAAGTGAGGAGAAATCCTATCTGGCATCAAGGAAGAGGTAAAGTGAAATGGAGCAGTAGAGCCCTAAGCAGAGAAGATGAAGCCAGCAGTCTTTGGATGTGTCCCTCACCCTCAAGAGCTCTGTTACCATGTAAGGCTGCTGTCTGAAACTCCAACCAACTCTGATAATGGATGGAGCCCCTGACTCAGGGGGAGGGTCTACAACACACTGAGATGAAGAGAATAATAGGGACCTTTCCTTGATTTCAATCTGGAAGCATTACTATTTCACAGGCCTAAGATATTTATTACCAGTACAGAAAGCCTCATTTCTAATAAAAAATGGCCTTTTATGTTCAATTAGGACACACACATGAATACTGAAATATCTAATAGTGCATACTTAGAGTAACTGTACCCATTTATCCCCAAAAAGTCAATTTAGAATGATGTCTTATATCTGACTGTATTCTTACATACTCTCTTAGTAAACAGCATGAGGTTATTCAGATTGAGGACTCTCCTCCCCCTAAAAGGTGAGTTATCAATAGATAAATGAAGATATACGTATGTCTGTATAGGTATATACACTCTTACACACATATATAAGTAAATATACATACAGACATACTCCTATCAACACACATACATACACAAACATGCATATGCTACAGAAATAGAAGACAATTGAAAAGACTGACATCTTTGAAACTTACCCTCTGGAGCATCCATGGCCATACAGAGATTTTTTTTGAAATTGTTTCTGCATCTTCTCACTGTAGCATTGGGAGGTAACTTTCCATCTTTCCTAGACTGAGGTAGACAAAGATGACCTGGTGACAGGAGACTTGCTTCCTCCTGTTAGTATATTTTTTCCCTTAATGATTAGCAGCGAATTCCTTAGGAAATAATGAGATTCCCTGTGTCTGAGACTCTACATTCTGGTGCGCCCTCTCCTACTGGAATGGGCAAGGAGAGGAGAAAATTCTATTTGGAGCAAGGAGGATGTTGCAATGGATGGGGAATAGGGAAACCCTCAGCAAAAAGAACAGAGCTAAAGGAACCTGAAGTGGTTTCTGATGCTCCAGAGCTCTGTCAGCATGTGAGGCCGGTGGGTAAACCGAACCTCACTTTCACATTAGATGGAGCCCTTGTCTTCTTAGACTGCAGCCACTTGATTGTATCTCAAGGGCAGGAAGATACTCATGATGCATGAAATAAAGAGGTGATGGAGGGACATAGGAAGGAGGACATGAGACTGAAACACAAAGCAGAGTACCTACAAACAGAAGTTGAATTTAAAATCCTTCCACTGCAAAAAGACCATTACACATTGGGATAAGGTTCAGCAGGAATAAAATTTTTAAAATCTCCATATATTGAGGCTTCTTTCAATAGGCTTAATAATTTCATATCTACCATATAATGCCTCACTATTATGGAAAAATGAAATACTAGTTTCTGAACAGCCAAATTACAGGTGAATTTCTTAGACTTTAATCAATTTATTTGTTGTATGGATACTGTAGCTAATGTGAATGAAAAGTAAGTCTATGAGTACACATAGTGTGTGACTGTGTGAAATTTAAGTCTTTGGCTCTGACCGAAATTAACTGACATCACTCGTTTTTGATGGAATCATATATATCTACACATATATATATATATAAATATCTCCATCATATATAATATACATACAGACATATAAAAATATGCACAGGTATTGAAGATAGACATTCTTGGACACTGTCCCTAAAGTATTGGCAGGGTCAGCTTCTCTAGGTAACCCCCTTTCCTCTGTGTATATAGTTGGATAAAAGAGGTGAGAACAGGTCAGAAGGAAGCAGACCACTGCCTCCTACCTAAGTGACTGGCAGCCAAAACTTGTAGAAAACTATCTGATTGCCTGTGTATGACACTGTACTAAAGAGGGCTGTAGTAGTTTCTAGAGCTGCCATAACACAAGTGTCAAGGAGTGAGTGGCTGAAACACCAGCAGTACATTATCTCACAGTCCTCTTGACTAGAAGTGTGAAATGAAGGTGTCGGCAGGGTTGGCTTCCTATGAGGGCCATAGGGCAGAATCTGTTCTATGTCTCTAACACAAGTGTCAAGGAGTGAGTGGCTGAAACACCAGCAGTACATTATCTCACAGTCCTCTTGACTAGAAGTGTGAAATGAAGGTGTCGGCAGGGTTGGCTTCCTATGAGGGCCATAGGGCAGAATCTGTTCTATGTCTCTTTGCTAGCGTTTGCTGGTTGCTGGCCTTCTCTGGCATTCCTTGGCATGTACTCAGCACCCAGATCTCTGCCATTATCTTCCCGTGAAATTTTCCGTATGTGTGCATCTGTGCCCAAATTTTCCCTGTTTATGAGGATACCAATCATATTGGAGTAGGGGGCCTCCCCACACCCCTATGAGCTCCCTCTCAACTACACATGCTTACAATTTCTCTATTTCAGAATGAGGTCACACCATGAGTTAGAGGCATGGGAACTTCAGCAATTGAATTGTGTGGGAACCATATTCAACTTTTAACAAGGAGAAAGTGATAAGAAATCCCATCTGGCATCAAAGAAGATGCGCAGTGGAAATGGAGGAGTAGGGCCCTAAGTAGGAAGACAAAGCTAAGAGACTTTGGATGTTTTCCTCACCCTCAAGAGTTCTGCCCCAATGATAAGGCTGGTGTCCCAAAGTCCAGCCCACTCCTACATTGGATGGAGCCCCTGATTCTGGAGGAGAGGCTGTAACACATTGAGACTAATGTAATACTAAAGAGCTTTACTTAAATTTGGAAGCTTTACTATTTCACAGGCCTTAGCTCTTTCTTCCCAGCACATAGAGCCTTATTGCCTATAAAAAATGACCTTCTAGATTTGATTAGACCTACACACATGAATATTTAAATATCACCCAATTCATGCCTACTGTCACTATCTGTGACTGTTTCCCCAAGAGTACATTTACAATGATGTCTTCATTCTGGCCTTATTCTTTTATAATCTCTTAGAACACCGACCATCGTGTTCAAGGAGGAATCCTCTGACCAGCGCCACCACCCACCGTGAGTTCAACTAGATGAATAGAGATACATGTATGTGTGTACATACATACACACTTATGCACATATATCAATGAATAAATATATGTACAGACATACTTGTGTCAACCCACATACATAAACAAACATGCATAAAGAACAGAAATAGATGACAATTAAAGAAACACATTGGCATTTGTGAGATTTTCCCTCAGGAGCCTCAGTGGCCACAAAGAGTGTTTGACATTGTTTCTAAATTCTTCTCACTGCAGCATTTGGAAGTAACTTTCTATCTTTTCTTGATTGAGGGGGATAAAGCAGATCCCATCACAGGAAAGTTGCTTCTTCCTGTTAGTGTTTTTGTCATCCTTAGTTAGTAGCATCCAATTCCTTTCCGTCTGTGTATTCCGGTGGGCCCTCTCCCACAAGTATCGGCCAAAAGAGGAGAAAAAAATACCACTAGTAGACTTTGGATGTGTTCCTCACCCTTGGGAGCTCTGTTACCACAGAAGGCTGGTGTCCCAGACTCCAACCCACTCTTATATTGGAGGGAGCCCCTGACTCAAGTTGAGAGTCCATGACACATTGAGACTAAGGTAATGATAAGTGGTTTTACTTAAACCTGGTAGCGTTACTATTTTCAGAGGTGTAAGATGTTTATTACCAGCACATAAGACCTCATTTGTAATAAAAAATGACCTTCTACATTCCATTAGTGTTACACACATGAACATTGAAAAGTCACCCAGTTTATGCCTAAAGGAACTGTATCTATTTATCTCACAAAAGTAAGTTTAGAATTATGTCTTGTACATGATTGTGTTCTTTTATAATCTCTTAGTGCACACCAGGGTGAACTGAGTGAAGTAGTATGTGAGATTCCCATCTGTCAATGGTGAGTTATAAATAGATAAATAATATGTGTGTGTATTAACATGTGTAGACACTTTTGCACATACGTAAATAAATATTCATACAGAGATACTTCTATCAACACACATCTATACACAAAGAAGCATACACAACAGAAACATGAAACAATTAAAGAGACAGACTGACATTTTGAAATTTCTCATCAGGAGTATCCATGGCCATATGGAGTGATTTTTTGACATTGTTTCTAAATCTTCTCTGTTCAGCATTTGGAGGTATCTTTTCATTTTTTTTAGATTGCAGTGGGTAAATTGGGGCTGGTCACAGGAGAGTTGCTTCTTGCTGTTAGTCTACCTGTCACCCTTAGTTATTAGTGGCCAATTCCTTAGGAAACAGTCAGATTTCCTGTGTACGGGACTCTACATTCTAGTATGCCCTCTCTTACTAGAATGGGCCAGGAGAGGAGAAAATCCCATTTGGAGCAAGGAGGATGTTGCAATGGACCGGGAAGAGGGAAGCACTCAGCAAAAAGAACAGAGCTAATGGAACCTGAATTGGTTTCTCATCCTCCAGAGCTCTGTCAGCGTGTGAAGTTAGTGCCTAAACCGAACCTCACTATCACATTAGATGGAGCCCTTGTCTTCTTAGCCTGCAGCCACTTGATCTTATTTCAGGGGCATGAAAGTACAGAGGTGATGGAGGGACATAGGAAGGAGGACATGAGATGGTATTACAGAGCTGACCACCTACAAATTAAAGTTGAATTTAAAATTAATTCCCGCAGAAAAGATTTTTACACATTGGCTCATGTTCAGCAATAAAGAAAAATAGTTTAATCTTGATTTGGTAGTTTTTGACAGTTCTAAAATTTGTATTACAATCATATAAGTTATCAAAGCTTGAGAAAATGTCATATCAGGTTCTCGATAAGTAAATACACACGTGAATTCTTCAACGGTCAACAAGGTTGTAAGTTAAAAAGTAATGTAACTAATTTGAACTAAAAAGTAAGTCTAGGAAGTGACATGGTATCTTACTATTTACCTTTTTAATTCTTTAGCACTGTCCTGTCTGAATTGAAAGAGTATGTTCTGGCAGACTCAGTAATGCAGTATGTTGTATAAATGCATAAATACATATATATGCATATAGATACACACACACATGCTTTTGTATATACGGCATACAGAGAGATTGAGATTTGGGTTATTCTTGTCAGGAGCAGCCATGGGAAGAAAAAGTTTCCTTGAAACTATTTCTAAAGTCCTCTCCTGGTCACCTTCTTTACAAAATATTTTCTTTTCTTTTGGATCAAGATAGAAAGATTCAGGTACAGCTCATAGAAATGACTTCTTACTTCTGGTGTTTGTCACTGTTGGTTACTGTGGAAACAAGACTGTGCTAGTGTGGGCCAAGAGAGGAGAGAATCCTATTTGGAGCAAGGAGTAGGTAGCAGTGGGCAGATAGCAATGGAGTCCTCAGCAGAAGAGAATGGAGCTAACAGCCCTGAAAGTGTTCCTCACCTTCCAGGGCTCTGCTACCCTCTGAGGCTGGTGCCCCCAACCCAAACCCACCATCACATTGGATGGAGCCCCTACCTCAGGCCTGCAGCTATCTCTTAGGCAAGAAAGACATCTATGATAGGTGAAAAATAAGGAGGTGTTGATGGTAATTGGGAATTTCAATGGGATAAAAGGGATGGGGGTATGGAAACTAAAGTTGAACTTGAAAGAAATGCCATCACAAAAGACTGTTACATATGGGATTAAGATATAGTTACTTAATCTGGATACATTACTATCTTCACAGCCTAAGATATTCATTACCAGCTTAAAAAAACCTCATTTCTAACTTAAAAAAATGGCATACCAGGTCAAATTAGTGATATGTAGGCAGTCTCTGTGTTATAGACAACCCAACTTATGGCGTTCCATACTTACAAACAGGCTCCCAGTAAGGATAACTTATAATTAAATAATTAAATTAATAATTTGGGAACTAGTTTCTTCCATGCATGTAAACAAACCTGCATGGCGAAGCATTTCACTGGCGCAGCATCTCTACACTAGCTGCTAGTCTCATACACAGAGAAGCAGCTGAATGGAATGAAAGAGCACAAAGAATCAGAAGATCCAGAGCCAAGAAATTTATGAAAAAAGAATTAGCTGAAGCCTTTCATCTCATTGAAGCAGAATTTGCTAAGCTTGAAGAGCAAGAGCCTAACATTGAGCAGTTTACAGAGGTTTACTGTGCAGTTATTGAGAACATCAGCAGCTACAAGGCCATTTATGGTGACAAAAAGAAAAAGGCTGTGCAGACAACCCTAGATACCATTTTCAAGAAACTGACTTCAGTAGTCAGTTCCCCTCCTCCAGCGACAGAATCAAATCCTGATTCTCCGGCACCCACTCCATCCTCTCCAGCACCATCACCATCTTCTGATTAATGTTAGCTACCTTCTTGCCCCAAAAATGCTTCTGCCTGTAAGCAAGACATTGATGCAACATTAAGTGAGTGTTAACCTTTAATATTATTTTTGAAATTTCTCCTATCTCATCTAAACTTTTTGTATGAGTTTGTTTTTATATTCTATTTTTTTTAATTAAAAGAATGAGCACAATAGTTTCTGTAATATACTATTACCGTAAAGGGGTATTATTACTATTATTACTGTATTCCTATTACCACCTATGGGCCATTATATTATTGTTATTATTATTATCGTATATGCACTGTTCATCAGGAATCTGAGTTACATACAAATCCAACCTAAAGACCTTCTCAGGAATGTATCTCCTCCATAACCCAGGGACTCCTTGTACAAACATATGAATATTTAAAGGTTAACCAGGTCATCTCTTGTAGAGTAATTGTAGCTACTTGATGGAAAAAGTAAATTTAGAATTATACAACATGACTATCTATGACCATTTTTCCCTGTAGCACAGGTTAAACTGCATTGGCCACAGAAAGTAGTCATGGAGCCACCAGAGAAATGTGAGTTCTAAAATATTAAGTTAAGATACACACATGCACATACACACAGATAAATACTTCTACCAACATGCATGCACACACACACAAAACACATAAAACAATGACAGAGGGAGATTGAGACTTGTGAGATTTACTCTCAGGAGCATCTGTGGGAATACAGCGTGGTTTTTTTTTTCTTTTTGCTCTCATTTTCAGACAGAAATACAGTGCATCTTTGGCATTGTTTCTAAATCTTCTCACTGTAGCATCTTTAGTTGACTTTTCAGCTTTTAAGATTGTGTTGGGTAAAAGAGAAACAGATCATAGACAGATGCTTCCTCTTACTAGTGTACTGCCACCCTTAGTTACAAGCCGGCAGATGCTTAGGAACTCAGATTTTCTTTCTATGAGACTCTGCTATCCAAGGGAGGACAGAATTCTATTTGGAGCAAGAAGGAGGTAGCAGTGGACAGGGAGCAGAGAAGTCCTAGGCAGAAAAAAAATGGTGCTAATAGTCTTGGAAGTGTTCCTTACCCTCCAGAGCTCTTCCACCATGTGAGACAGGTGCTCCCAACCCAAACTCACCATCTAATTGGATGGAGCCTCAAGCCTGCAGTTTCTTGACCCTGTGTGAAAGCATAGAAAGACATCTATGATGATCAAAATAAGATGTCAATGGAGGGACTTGAGAATCAGGAAATGAGATTGTGTAAAGGGGCTTTGTGCCTAGAAACTGCAGTTGAATTTGAAATAAATCACAAAATGTGTTCACGTTGTGGTTAGCTTCAAAAATAAAAACCTGAACTTAAATATCAATTAAATATCATACAATGTTTTCACAGGTCTAAGATACTTATTACACACATGTAAGGATACATTTCTATGGAGAAGGACATATAAATTTCCAAATAACTGATTGCATGTGAATTAAGGGTAAACAACTTTATAAGTTGTGCAGAAATTATGCTAATTTGAAACCATAAAGTTATGTCTGAGGAATAACATGGTGTCTTGCTATGTACTTTTTAATTCTTTAGCACTCAGCCAAGAGACCTGAAAAGAGTATCCTGGGGTGTCACCAGAATTCACGTAAGATATAAATGAATAAATATATAATACATACATATACATATATGTATACACACATGTATTCATACATGCATGAATACACACACACACACACAACCTGCAAAGAAATTTTGATTTGGGATATTCACTCTTAGGAGCATTCATAGGAATACAGTGTTCCCTTGGTTAGTGTTTCTGAAGTTCTCTCGTGGTAAGCTTCTGTGTGGAATATTATTTGTCTTTTGAATAGAGGTAGGAAAAGGAAGAACAAGGCATAGAAGAAGAAGTCCTTTATGCCTAGTGTGTGTCACCCTACGCTACTGTGTATGAGACTGTAACAGCGTGGGCCAAAGAAAGAGAGAATCTTATCTGAAGCAAGGAGGAGGTAGCAGTGGACAGTGAGCAAAGGAGCCCTCAGCAGACAAGAAGGGAGCTAGTCGACCCTAGAACTGTCCCTCACCCTCCAGAGCTCTGCCACCATGTGAGACTGGTGCCCTAAACTCACACCACCATCACATTGGATGGAGTCCCTGCCTCACGCCTGCAGTTACTTGACC
>CM052445.1:66612516-66632618 GCA_028533085.1 Varecia variegata | reverse complement strand
TGTGTGTCTCTATACTTCATTGCTTCTTGGGCCAGTCCCAGTCCCATATTAAAATCCCAGGGTTTGGGAGATGGGGGAGAGAAATTGCATTACTTTGTAGCCACCTAGGGATAGCACGACACAATTTAACATTCCATTTCTTTCTAGAATGCATAGTCTTCTGCAGGGAGAACATGCTCACCACCAGAGCCATTTTTCCTCATTTCATTTTAAGAGTTATATAATTTCCTATTGAAGATGGTTGCCAGTTTTACTAAAATTGTCAAATTGTCAAATATCTATTCCTGATCTCTTCTGCACACCCTATAAACATATCTATGACTTTTATACCAACTCAAATATTGCCCCTAAATATCTACAAAAACATAATACTACATCTTAACCAACTCATTAGTAGATGTAGGTCATGCATATCATCATAGGATTACTAGAATTATTACAAAATAAGCCATATCACCTCTCCTTGCTGACAAAAATAAACTGGAACTCTGGAAAGGAAAGCTTGCCCTTCGTCCAAGAATCTCCACCGATCGTGAGCTGCTGCACAGCAAATTTATCAGGCCTCAGCATTGCTCTGTGTCCATTCTAAGTTAACATGTCATCAGTTCTTTAAAACTCAGCTGTTGCTGGCGTATTGTTTTCCAAAGGGAGTAATTAAGTTGCAACATGCATTCTGAACACTAAATGTTACCATCCTGATGTACAGAGTGAAACGATGTGACCCTACCATGAGCATCACTCATTAGAAATTCTGCTCGCACACAGGACAGGGTGGCTCACCAGCCCACATTTATTAAGTGTAAGATACTCTTGATGTACATTATGTCACTTAATCCTCACACCAACCCTGCTATTATTACTCACATTTTACAGATGTGGAAACTGAGGCTCAACGGTCAACTTGCCCAAACATACCAATTAAGGGGCAGCACCTGAGTTTCACCTTTGGTCTAATTCCAAAGCCTCATTAGAGAGCAGAATATACAATTCACATTACCTTGACAGATCAGGTGTGAGATTTCAAAGGTGGTTCCTTCAGGCTGGGCTTCATTCGCCTCCAGTTAGGAAAGTATCAGGAGCTCTGGTCTCTGTGGTCCTTGAAGTTCCCTCTGCATTCCTGGCCCCCTCAAAGCTGCCGCTGCCCTCACGGAGGCGCAGGCACGTGAGGATGTGGAAGGGCCTCAGCTGACAGCTGGGAGACCCTGGGTCAGACCCAGGTCTGTTACTGTCTGCCGTACCTTCCTGGGCTTGTTTTTTTTTTTTTTTTTTTGCAGAATAAGAGGATGGTGTAGATTAATGAGTTCCCCTTTCTATATCCAAGAGCCAAAATATAAGATGCCTGACATTTAGTTAGCATAATCTCAACAGTCTCTTTCTACCCGAGCATGCCGTGATTTGAGTGAGTTCTCATGGAGCCTTTCTTCACAGCTCACCCCAAGCCTGTGGGATCTCCTTCTCCTCTCAATTCAGGACTCATAGTTTTCCACATAAAAGCTGCCTAACATTTAGGAGGCCTGGAATGAGAATATAAAAGGAGGACCGCATACCATTTGTCTAAATACGTAAAGTTTATAAATCAAACTAATAAGCTATTGTATAAAATGTGTTCCATCCTTCTACCATGACAAATACATCTTCCTAACACATTGAAAGACCAGCCTCGAGTTGAGAGTCCTCAGACTTCCTAGAGATCTGTTTTGGAAAGTGACAGCAAATGCAGGGCCACTCTTGGTCCAGGACTCCGGCCCACAGCCCGCCCCCTTCCTCCCCAGCCTGGCTCGGTTCCCACAGCAAGGAAGGGGAGCATCGTGTTCCCAGGTGTGGACACACAGTGTCATCAACCTTCCCAGCACACAACACGCATGCACACACACGCAGACCTGCCCTTGCCTACCTACCACTGGGTCCTCTGGAGAACAGACCTGGTAAGAGGCACATTCAGACCCTTAGAGTTGGCTCAGGACTTTTGGGGCTGGGTATTCTGGAATTCCCGGAAAACAGCACGGTCCAGAAGAAGGTGGGTGGGCATCACCCCTAACTTCCCACCTCCCCTCGCCCTCTCACATACATCATGCACTCCTTGCCTGGAAGGCGGCTCTGGATAGAGGAGAGCCGAGCCCTCCAAGACATGGGTATGGAGCAGGGGACCCTCTTGCCGGTGTGTAAAGGCAGCACGAGCTTCATGACATTCCTTTCATTCTTTCTGAGCTTTACCGTCCCTTACTTTCTGCTTCTCAGATAAGAGTTTTAGAAAATTTCACTTTCTGTGAGTCCCAGTCTTTCCCTAACTACCAGATATGGGTAGATGTCTTAGTTACTTTGGGCTGCTGTAACAAAATACCATCTACTGAGTAGTTTATAAACAACAGACATTTGTTTCTCACAGTTCTGGAGGCTGGAAGTCCTAGATCAGGGTGCCGGTGTGGTCGGGTTCTGGTGAGGGCCTCTCCTAGATCACACACTGCTGTCTGCTCAGTGTCCTCACATGGTGGAAAGAGGGTGAGAGAACTCTCTGGGGTCTCTTTTATAAGGGCACTAATCCCACTCATGAGGACTTCACTTCCCAAAGGCCCCACCTCATGACATCACCCTATTGGGGGTTTGGATTTCAACACATGAGTTGAGGGGCAGGGACACAAACATTCAGTCCATAACAATAGATACTTGAATAGTTTACTTACAGCCTATCGACAAATTTTCCTTTGCAGAATGCCTTTTCTGTTACAAGAAACTTTTTATTTTTATTTATTTATTTCTTTTTTGAGACAGTGTCTTCAATTCCTGGGCTCAAGTGATCTTCCTGCCTCAGCCTCCTGAGTAGCTGGGACTACAGGCATGCACCACCATGCCCAGCTGATTTTTTCTATTTTTGGTAGAGATGGGCTCTCATTCTTGCTCAGACTGGTCTCAAACTCCTGAGCTCAAGTGATCCTCTCACCTCAGCCTCCCAGAGTGCTAGGCTTACAGACATGAGCCACCATGCCCAGCCACAAGAATATTTATTTAGCATTTATACAAAATTCAAGAAACCTAAACAATCTCTCATCAACCATTTCAATTTAGCCATATATCACGAGTCATAGCTCTCCAATTCCTATTTCTCCAAGTCGATTTTCTAATTCATTTGTGGTTTGTTGTAAGTAGGTTTCTCTAGCACATTCATCACATAAAATATGAGTGTTATACTCTCTGAAACCATGCATATCCACATAGATGTCTCTGCTGCTACCTGGATGCATGATACCTCGGCTGGGTACAGGAATCTTGGGTTGCAACCCTTTTCTAGCAGTAGTTCATATATCCAACTGTGTCCTAGTTGTGTGTGATGACAAGCAAGACATTCAACACCACTACAAATCTTTCTCTTTGGTAGTTTCTGATTTTTCCGTCTAAAAGCTTTCCAGTTTTGTCTTTCTGTTTAGAGTTCAGGGATTTTACTAGGATACACCGAGGTCTGGGGTCTTCATAGTCTTTTCTGGAGCATCCTGAGCCTTCTCAATTTACAAGTTTGGGTCTTTCTTGCTTAGGGGCCTCCATCTATTATCTGATCAGTTATTGCCCTTCTATTTGTTTCCTTTTCTCCTGCTGGAACTTCTATTATTTGCAAGTAAAGTCTCTTAGATCTGTCATCCACATCCCTCATCTTTCCCCTCATGATTTCTATTTGTTTTGACAGTATCTTCCACTTGGTCATAAGTTTGTGTCTCAATAATAAACAACCTCTCCTTCAATTCATCTACTGATTTTTTTTTAAAAAAGGAATTGTTATTTTTATTGGTGGAATTAAACACTTTTATTGAAGGATAACACACATACATAAAACTGCAGATGATGTGTCCAACTCAACAGCTTTTTGTGAGAACACGCCCATTTAACCACTACACAAACTAAGATATAGAACATTGCCAGCACCCCAGAAGCCTCCCTCAGGCCCTTCCATAAATTACTGCTCCCAAACATCATCACTGTTCTGACAATCACCATAGATTGATTTTGCCTCTTCATGTTTGAAATTTATACAAATGGAATGATAGAATATGTACTTTTTGTGTGTGGCTTCTTTCATTCAACACTTTATGTGCTATAGTCATATTGGAATAGGAAAAAAATCATTTTATTTGTGATATTCATCCATGTGGAACTTGTTGGTTTATTCTCTTTGTTAAATAATATTCCATTATATGAATGCACCACAATTTATATTCTAATGCTGATGGACAAATAAATGTTTCCAGTTTTTGGCAATTTCTAGTGATGCTGTTGTAATTGCATTTGTATACAATTTTTTGAGGGGGTGCTGATATGTTTGCATGTCTGTTGTGTACACACTTAGGAGTGGAGTTGCTGGTTCATTGGGTATTTATATGTTCAGCTTCAGTAAATACTGTTAAGCGATTTTTCAAAGCAGTTGTACAAATTTACACCCTCACAATAGTATATGGAAATTCCTGTGGCTTCATGTCATTGCTAACACTTTAAATATAAATTTTTGTTCCATTGTAGCTATTCTGATGAATATGTTCTGGTATCTCACTGTGTTTTTAGTTTACATTTCCACAATTGATCTTTTTTCCCACAATTGAATTTTTTTTTCTGTTTTTTCTTTTCTTTCTTTCTGTTTTTTTTTTTTTTTTTTTTTTTTTTGAGAGAGAGTCTCACTCTGCTGCCTGGGCTAGAGTACTGTGGTGTCAGCCTAGCTCACAGCAACCTCAGACTCCTGGGCTTAAGCGATCCGTCTGCCTCAGCCTCCTGCGTAGCTGCGAGTACAGATATGCGCCACCATGCCCGGCTAATTTTTTCTATATGTTTTTAGTTGTCCAGCTAATTTCTTTCTATTTTTAGTAGAGATGGGGTCTCGCTCTTGCTCAGGCTGCTCTCAAACTCCTGAGCTCAAATGATCCTCCTGCCTCGGCCTCCCAGAATGCTAGGATTACAGGCGTGAGCCACCGTGCCCGGCCCCACAATTGATTTTTATATAATGACTTGCTATCCAGAACACTTAGTAAACTCACTTATTGATTCTAATAGTTTGCCTGTAGATTCTTTTGTTTTTTTCTCATGCATAGACATATTATCTGAATATAATGACCATTGTATCTCTTCCTTTCAATACCATATGATGTTTATTTATTTTTTATTTTTTTGCTAGAACCCCAGTATAATGATGAATAGCAGTGGTAAGAGCTGGCATCCTAGTCTCATTGTCATTGCAAAAGGAAAGCTTTCAATATTTCGTCCTAAAGTATAATGTGTGTTGTGGGCTTTTTGTAGATACTTTTGTTGAGATTAAGGAAGTTTTTATTCTACTCCTAGTTTCCAATAGTTTGTTTAAAGTATGAATAGGTGTTAAATTTGATCAAATGTGCCTTCTACATCTATGACATGATCATATAACTTTTCTCATTTTTTTTTCTTTTCTCTTAATGTGGGAATTACATAGACTAATTTCTGAGTGTTGAACCACCCTTACATTCCTGAAATAAAATCCAGTTAGACATGACATCCTTTTAGGCCATCTTTATGCATAGCTTGATATAGTATTATTTTGTCTCCTTCGATTAGCTACTGAGTTTTTAAATTTAAAAATAGTATTTCTCGTTTTGGTATTTTAGTTCCAGAAGACCCTCTCGAATGCTCTTATTATGCACGTATGCTCACGTTATCCTCTGTTCCATTTAGAAGTGACTCTCTTTCACTAGGCATTGTGTATTTCACATGTGCTGCTAGTTCCAGTTCTGCCTTTCTCTGGCTGCTGTGTCTATGATACTGCCTTTTGCTTGTGTGTGGCTCTGTTCATCCTGAGGGGCTCAGGTCCAGCTGCTGAAGGGCTTTAAGCAACAGTCCTGAAAGTTGAGGGAGTTAGGATCGCCTCTTCCCCTGTGGCAATTAGGCCATTCCCTTCTGGGACTGGAAGCTTATTTTCACCTACTCGTCTCCACTGCAAAGGCCTTCAATTGCTCCCACTAGCCTGAACTACAAAAGCTTTCCCAGCTTTGGGATTAGGGCAGATTCAGCCTAACTGTTCTCCTCTCTGCTGGTCCTCAGCAGCCAGAGACAAGAGCAGGTAGATGATCCTAAGGAAAGTCATGCATCTTTTCCCTCCCAAATCTATGCATCACCACAAGCCAACCTCTTTCCATGAGCCCCTGTTTATGAGTTGGTCCATAATTCTCCCCTGCTGGTCCTTGGGCTCTCTTTTAGCCTAAGAGGGGGAAAACATCAGCAAGAGGCCTCTTCATCTGAACCCTGGCAGAGCCTGATGTCTCTTTATGGTATCAAGGCCAATGATGGAAATCTGGAAGCCCTAGCTATTTTCCTTAAAAAAAGTAGTTGGGGCCGGGCACGGTGGCTCACGCCTGTAATCCTAGCACTTGGGAGGCCAAGGCGGGTGGATTGTTTGAGCTCAGGAGTTCGAGACCAGCCTGAGCAAGAGCGAGACCCCGTCTCTACTAAAAATAGAAAGAAATTATCTGGCCAACTAAAAAATATATATTGAAAAAATTAGCCGGGCATGGTGGCGCATGCCTGTAGTCCCAGCTACTCGGGAGGCTGAGGCAGGAGGATTGCTGGAGCCCAGGAGCTGGAGGTTGCAGTTAGCTATGATGAAGCCACTGCACTCTAGCTCAGGCAACAGAGCAAAAGTCTGTCTCACAAAACAAACAAACCCAAACCAAAAAAAAAAAAAAAACAAACACATTTTATGACAGTGTTCTTTCTTCCATATCCACACAATTATCAGATACTATCAATCTTTTAAATTTTTTCATCTCTCATTAACGTTAAATAGTATCTCATTATTGCTTTTTTAAACAGCTTTATTGAGGTGTAGTTGAATACAATAAACTACACATTCTTAAAGTGTGCAATTGGATATGTTTTGATGTATTTATACACGTATGAGACCAACACCACAATCAAGATGATGAGTATATACGTCACCCTCAGAAGTTTCTTGTGCTCCTTTCTA
Organism: Varecia variegata; assembly: GCA_028533085.1. Classification (NCBI taxonomy): domain Eukaryota; kingdom Metazoa; phylum Chordata; class Mammalia; order Primates; family Lemuridae; genus Varecia; species Varecia variegata. The sequence continues at coordinate 66,625,651 of CM052445.1, read as the reverse complement.
ATCTCACCATTCTGCCCCTGCCCACCCACCGCCCGACCGCCATCCTCCAGGCAACCACTGATTTGCTTTCTGACACTCTAGTTTGCATTTCTTAGAGTTTTATATAAATGGCATAATCATTTGGAGATTCATCCATGTTACATGTATTATTTTCTCTTTCCCTTTTATTGCTAAGTAGTATTTTGTTGTATGGATATACCATAACTTGTTTTCAACTCATCTATTGGTAGATATAAGGCTTGTGTCCAGTTTGGAGCTACTATAAATAAAGTAGCTATGAAGATTGATATACAAATTTTTAAATGAACATATTCTTTCATGTCACTTAAATAAATAATACCTAAGTGGAGTAGCTAGTATGTTTAATTTTTTAAGAAACTACCATATTATTTTGCAAAGTAGCTGTATCATTTTACGCTCCCATCAGCAGTGTGTGAGGATTCCAGTTTCTCCACATCTTCAGCAACATTAGCAGGGTAAGTCTTTTAAATTTTATCCATCATAATAAGTGCTTAGAGGATCTCATTGTGGTTTGGATTTGCATTTAGTTAATGACTAATGAGAGTGAGGAAACCTTCATGTGCTTATTTGCCATCAGTGTATTTTCTTTGATAAACTGCATACAAATCTTTTGTCCATTTTTTATTGAGTTATTTTCTTACACTGAATTTTGAGAGCTGGATTTTGTAGAGCTGGATACAGGTCCTTTATCAGATATTTCCTTTGCAAATATGTTCTCCCATTCTGTGGATTGTCTTTAAGTCTCCTGACAATGTCTTTCAAAGATAAGAAATTTTTAATTGATGAAATCTAATGTGTCAATATTTTTGTTTTATGTATCATGCTTTGAGTGTTGTGTATAAGAAATCTTTGCTTAATCCAAGGTCACAATGATTTTCCCCTATATTTTCTTCTAAAAGTTTTAGAGTTTCAGGTTTTGCATTTAGGTCTATGAGATCCATTTCCAGTTAACTTTTGCATATGGTGAGAAGTATGGATCAAATTTCATTGTTATACATATGGGTAAACAATTGTTCCAGCACCCTTTGTTGAAAAGACTGTCATTTCTCCTCTAAGTTTCTTTGACACTTATATCAAAAGTTAATAGACCCTGTGTGAATCTATTTCTGGACTTTGCCTAGTCTCCTTGATCTGTTTGTCCATCCTGATGTCAATACTGCACTGTCTATATTACTGGGTTTGCAAGGAGTCTTGAAGCCAGGTGATGTAAGTTCTTTAATTTTGTTCTTTTTCAAAGATGTTTTTGACTATTCTAGGGCCTTTGCATTTCATTCTGAAGTTTAGAATAAGCATAACGATTTCTAAAAGGGAGCCTGCTGAGATTGTGATTGAGACTGCATTACAACTGTAGATTAGGAGAGAAGTGACATCTTAACAATATTGAGTTTTCTGATCCATAAACACTGTATATCTATTTACTTAGGTCTTCTTTAATTTCTCTTAGCAATGTTTTATAGTTTTCAGAGTTCAGATCTTTCGCATCTTTTGTCAGATTTATCCCTAAGTATTTCATATTTTCAATGCTATGATAAAGAGTATTTTTTAAAATTTGAATTCAAGAAAGATAACTATATGAGATGAGGTATGTTAATTTGTTTGACTTTGGTAATCACTTCACTATGTGTATATATATATATATATATATTTCAAGGTAAGTATATCAAAACAGGTTGTGTACCTTAAATATATACAATAAAAATAAAATAAAATGCATATATGTAAAAAATTGAATTTCCAGTTGTTTGTTGGATTGTTGGACATTGTGAATTTTAATTTGAATATTTTTATATTTCTATATATGTTTGGTTCTTGGCTTTGCTCTGAGACACATTTATTTACTTGGAAATATTTATTTACTTTTGGGTCTTGCTTTTAATCTTTGTTAGGTAAGAGTAGAGCAGTATTTATTATTCCAGGACTAATTTTGCCCCACTACTGAGTGGGGGCCTTGGGCCAATGCCCAGTGAACTAAGTTAGTTTTTTCCTCTGGCTGGGGGAGTGAGCATCATCCCAAGCTTCGTGTGAGCTCTGGGAGGCCTTCCTCCAGCCCCTTTTGGTGGTTCTTTCCCTGGCCTGGGGTAGTTTCCTCACTTGCCTGTGCTTATACTACTCAGCTGAGTAGTCGAGGGAGCTCTCGACAGGTGCCCAGTGTTGTCTCTCTGTGCAGCTCTCTCTCCTGTGAACCCGGGCTGTCTTGTCTCACCGATGACTCCTAGCTCCATCTTCAACTCACGGGGCCTGCTGGGCTCAGCGGGGCTTTCCCCTCCTTGCTCCATAGCCTGGAAGTTTTATGTAGAGAGTAAGGCTGCGTCAGTCATAGGGCTTACCTCTTTTGTTTTTTCTCTCTGGGATCACTTTCTTATGTTGCCTGATGTTCAATATATTCGGAACCATTGTTTCTTGTATGTTGTCCAATTTTGTTGTTTCAGGCAGGAGAGTAAATTCAGCTCCTGTTGCTCTATCTTGTCCAGATACAGGTTACCTTTTACTAAGTTTTTAATTGAAATATTTATTTTTTTCAATCTTTTTTCATAATAAATACATTTAAGGCTACAAATTATCCTGTGAATATTTTGTCCGTATTCTCCAAATGTTTATATATAGTTCTTTGGCTGCTCATTTCAATGGTTTATAACTTCTATTTTGGTTGATTGTTTAATATCTTATGTAAAGGGCTTTAAACTAGTTTATTATAAAAAATGTAAACATGAACAAAATTGTAGAGAATAAAACAATGAACTCCTACATACTGGTCCCCCAGATTCAACAGTTGTCAGGCTTTTTCCACATTTGTTTCATCTATCCATTTCTGTTTTCTTTATCTTTGTTAAAGAATTTTTAAGAAAATTCTAGAAAACATCCTTTCTTTCCTGAATATTTTAGTTTCTAAAATATAAAAACATTATCTTCCTTAATCCCAATGTTATCACACCTAATACGATTAACAATAATTCTTCAGAACCATTTTATAATCAGACCATGATCAAATTCTTCCAGTTGTCTCCAAAATATTTGTAGCTATTATTTATTCAAATTAGGATCAAATCAAGGTCCACTCATTGCATTTGCATAATGTGATTTCAAAGTGTCTTTTAATCAATAGAGTCCTTCCTCACCTCTTTTTTCCTAACACTGGCCTGTTCAATAAGCCAGACAAGCTGTCCTGTAAAATGTCTCAAATTCTGATTTATTTCTTTGCTTCCTGGTGGTTTTATTTAACTTCCTTCTTTATCCCTTGTGTTTTCTTAGAGGATTGGTAAGATTCAGCTTTAACTTTTTTTTGGCAAGAATCTGTTATAGCTGGTGCTGTGTGCTTCAGATTGCATTACATTGGAGGCACATAATGTCTGGTTTCCATTTTTAGTCATGCTGAGATGGATTAAAGGATTCAAGTGGTGACAACCTGATCCCCCATTATAGTTCCCCACCAATCGATTAGCAAGTGATAATATCCTTTGATGATTGTTGAATTACTCGATTATTTCATTAGGGGTGGCAAAGTGATGATTTTCTGATTTTATCATTTCTTATCCATTTATTAGCGGGAATTCCATGGTAAATAATAATTCTCTCTTCAATTAGGGCTATTTGACTATCCTGAGAGACAAGATGAGTACTGAATTCTTTCCTTTTAATTGCAAGTTTTCAGAGTAAGAAATTGGTGTCCTGGTACTTCCAATGGTGTCAAATGAGCACATGCTCTCTCTCTCTCACGTATGTTCCATTTGTTCAATTATTGAATGAAAGTATTTTTCTTTTTCTCTTTTTCTTTTTTTTGAGATATGGTCTCAGTCTGTGGCCTGGGATAGAGTGCAATGGCATCATCATAGCTCACTGCAACCTCAAACTCCTGAGCTCAAGAGATCCTCCTGCCTCAGCCTCCTAAGTAGCTAGAACTACAGGTACTTGCCACCATGCCTGGCTAATTTTTAAAAAGTTTTTATGTAAAGAAGGGGTCTTGCCATGTTTCCCAGGCTAGTCTCAAACTCTTGGCCTCAAATAGTCCTCCTGCCTCAGCCTCCCAAATTCCTGGTATTACAGGCATGAGCCACCACACCTGGTGTTGATTTTTCTTATTAATGCCCAATTTGTGCACCTTTGGCTTTGAGTTTACACTTGTTTCTCTTTTGTCATACCGAAAATTTTGGTTTCTAATAACATCAACCTATTTATTTGTATTATCCTACACTATGTAATGTTTCAAAATACTAATATCCACCTACTTAAAATTAGACTACTAAATTAAATCTAGTATTTGCTTGCACCTCTATTTGTCCTTAGAATATATCTCAGTAAGATGTACAGTCAAAATATTGTGTTCTATTATAAAATCACTAGATACAATTCTTTGGGTGGTTATGTCCACAACTTCACACACATTAAGATTCATTTATTGTAGTTTGCATTCAATTCTTTGAGTTCTTAAACTTATTTTTGAGTTGTCTCCACAATCAAAACTATTTATTTAGCAAATTATACTCATCTGCTTAAATTTCTGTCTCCTTTATCCTATTTCCTTCCTATCCCATAAGAGTAACTATTTTTGTTCATTTTTTCACCTTTCCAGTCTTTCTTTTAGCAAATATAAGCAATACTTGCAGTCTCCTTTTTTGCTTGTGCATTGGGTTTCACGCTGTGTATACTATGCTCAGTGTGCTTTTCTCATGATCACCCCACATCAGCGCATGGTCGTCTTCCTCAGGCCTTTCTAGTGCAGGTTATGGTGCCATTTAGTGCCTTTTTCCATTGGGAAAATATATCATAGTTTATGCAACCAGTCCCCTAATTATATGCAAAAAGCATTTTATATTTTTGCTAGTGTATCTTTGGGAAATTGAATTGTTGGGTCAAATATAAATGCATATGGTCTTTCCTAGATACTGACAAATTACCCTCCATTTTGCATTTCTATCAGCAACGTTTGAGAGTGCCTGTTTCTCCACAGTCTTGTCAACAAAACTTACATTGTCAAACTTTTGGATTTGTGTTACTCTGACAGATTAACAGTGAAATCTCAACATAATTTAACTTACATTTATTTATCTGCATGTGTTTGAGCATTTTTTTCATACATTTAAGGCCATTTTAATTTATTTTTCTTTGAAGTTTGTATTTTTGCACATTTTTTACTGGAATGTTAGTCAATGTTTAGGTGTTTTTAAAAAATTATTAGAGCCTGAGCCCTTTGTCAGAGATTTAAGTTTCGAATACATTTTTCCTAGTTTGCTCATTTATCTTGTGATCTTACATCTGAATTTTTTGTTGTGCAGTATTATTTAACATATTGACTGCCACACTAAAAAATTTTTTTTCCCTGGGGCCATGGTGTTCTATTATGAAAATATAATGAAAACTTCCAAAACAAAACAATCCTTTCTAATTTAGTGAAAAATCTGTTATATTTTATTGTTTTCTGTGCGTGAGTTATATGCAACTCATGCAGCGCTAGAATCAATTTTTACACTGTACACCAATTGAGTTGTGTGTGACTCATGACATACTTACTGAATTTATTTCAGAGAATGGAGTCTTCATATGCTTCATGAGGTCCCAGGCTCAAAACTGTCGTGAGTTAAATACAACTCACATGGCAATTAATGTGTTAAATTTTCTGGGGTCAAATTTACACATCTTTTTAAAAAACTGGTGTTGAATTTTCAATCATGGTTTAAAATGTTTTCTTAACTCCCAAATCATAACAAAGTGTACCTATGCCTTCTAGTACTTATATAGTTTCATTATTTACCTTTAGATTTCAACCATTTGAAGTTTATCCCTGTGTATTTTTTCCCAAATTGCTCAATATTATTTATTAAATAATCCAAAATTACCCCATGATTTGAGATAACACCTTCATCACTTATTAGATTTGCATAAACATGTGAATCTATTTCTGTATTTCCTATTCAAATGGAAATGTTTTGTCTGTTTGTCTATCACATGTCAGTACTATGAAGCTTTGAATATAGGTTTCATGATGTTTTAAATATCCGATAAGATTGGCCTCCCACATTGCTCTTTTCCCCAGAATTTTCTCTAATGGTCTTGTTCATTATTTTTTTCAAACAAACTTTATAATCTAGCTCCAAGGGACAAAAACATGTCATTTTTATTGGAATTACATCACATTTATAAATTTATTAAGGGGGAAATTACATCTTAAAGAATTGAGTCCTCTTGTCAAGCATGCATTGTGTCTTTCCAATGGTTTAAGACAACTTTGTGCCTTTTATGTGTAGGCCGCATAACATTGTTTCTGTCAACCATGAGCCGCACACATGAGGGTGGTCCCATAGATTATAATACCATAGTTTTACATCTGCATCCAGAGACCAAACTGCCTTCCTAAGGTGTGTGGACCAGGGAGAGATGAGGGAGGTAGAGTCAGAAATATTTTGAATCAAATTTTTATGAGTTTGCACTAATGATCAACAGTGCCAGATGCCCGTGGGGGTAGGGGGAGTGAGAGGGCCAGCAAGTACGTATTTGTCCATTGCCAGGGGACAATTGTGATGAAAGGCACACCATTGTTAGACTGTTGATGGTCCGGAAAGCTGAAAATATGACAAAGATTAATTTCAAAGGCCCACAGTGGTGTGTCCAGAGTCGGCTAATTGAACTGGAACATACACAGTCAGCTGAACAAGTGTCCAGAGTGGCAGGGCCCCACCACAGCCCCACGAGGGGTCCAAGGGTCAGACGCAGTCAGGCTGCCAGAGCAGCAGGAACAAGACTGTCTGCCATGTGGCCTCCCCACTGTGAGGCAAAGAGGTCAACTTGTGGTGTCCTCACATCATGAACGTGGAGTCCTTCACTCTGTGCCCGGTCTATGGTGGTGGGTCTGTTGACACTTCCAGCACCACGATGGATCCAGGCAGCAGCGTGGCCATCTGGGTGCGCAGGCTCTGTCGGCAGCTTGGTTCTAATCGGTCTCATCAGAGAAGGGGCCCTTACCATTTCCATCTATGTGAGTGATCCAGATGCTTCTCTCAGCAGCCACGATCTGTTTCCACAGTTTGTGGCCTGCAAAAGGGGTGCTGCTAATCTGGAGTCTGCAGTTTTCCAAGTGGCAGACCAAACATCTGGCCGCTGACAACAGCCCCAGAATGACTAAAAATAGGACAAGCAGCATCAAGGGCAGTGTTGGCCAGAGCTGTGAGAGCAGCCGTGAGGTCTGTCTTGTGAGCAGAGAGATCACGTTTGCTCTTGGCTCTGTGCGGGCTGTGCTTAGTCTGTAGTCCCAGCAGCCCAGGGGATTCCACTGTGGTCCATCTTAGCCAAAGCGTCAGGGACCCAGGCCCATGCATTTAGGGGAACTTCTGTGAATTCAGAGCCCCTGAAGCCACAGTTCGCTTCAGGTGGTGAATGGGAGATAAAATTCCCCTCCAAGGGCTCTGGCCACTGCCTCACATGAAGCCAAGATGCTGCTGGGGCCAGGCTGGCTGAATTCCATTTTCCAACACAGGCCTGTTAGGCCTTTCTCACCTCGTTAGTCCTTCAGTCTGAGTCCTTCAGTCCTCAAAATGGGACTATCAGGCCCGAGAGTCACAAGGTCCCCATAGGTCAGGTATGACCTTTCCACCGGAGGCTGAGAGCAAGCCAACAGCTGATTTTCAAAAGGGTCGAGCCTGGTGGTCACACCAGGGAAGTGTCAAGCCTGAAGCTTCCAGGTGTGCCTCTGGGTGGAGGCAGTCTCCCATTGCCAGAGACCCCAACTGGCATGATCATCAGTCACAGCAGCTTATAGCTGAAAGGGGCCAGGAGTGTGTCGGTGCCCAAGGGCACTGGCAGATCTCTACGTGCAGCTCCTCCTGACCAGAACCAACACGCCTGGCGCTTTAGGACAGGAAGTACAGGCATATAGCACATCAATTCCTACCATAAATTCAGATATAGAAGATGCTACAACAGCAATATTGATTAACTTTTTACCTTATTAGAAAAATATAAATTTTGTATACCTGTTGAAAGGGACCTTTGCTTGTATCCATTTCCATTTGAGTCTAATCAGGAGGAAGAAATCACCCAGGGAAAGTTGAATATAAAGAATAAGTATAATAAGAGATTTGGAATAATGAGGCATTGACTAGTAAGAAGAGTACTCTAAAAAATGTAGAAATAACAAATGTAAGGAGCAGCCACTGTGCTTAGGGCTGAGATAGAACTTGTCCTCCCCTAACAGGGCTGAGATCCAGAGCTTGCTGAGAGGGCATGGCCATGGCTCACTGGATTGTGGAGAAGTCGATGTGGTGCTGCCCTGGTCACAGTTGTCAGAAATCTGCCCTAGAGGGTGCCAGGGAAAGCGGTTCATAGGGAAGCAGTGAGCTACCCGGGGGTGCTGGTGGGGGAGGTGAGCTGCTGCCGCTGGGTGCTGCTGGCTGCCGTGCCCTGCAGGAGCTGGGTCCTGGGGCAACCATGTGCCCTAAAGGAGTGGGACACTGGAGAAGCCTGTGGGGCTGCAGGAGCACACCTCAACCGGGGAGCAAGAAAATCCTTTCCTCCTGCACTATCCACTGACAAAGTTTAGTAGGGCCCACATCCATTTTCATAGAGCAGGCAAAAGGGTGAATTTGGAGCTGAGAGGCAGTATGTCCATGATTGACACAGTGTATCTGTTGGGAGGGACCTTTAGTTGTATTTGTATCTTAAAGAAAAAAAAAAAAAACTGGAAGCAAATACGATAAAAATATTAAGTTAAAATTTTAAATGGTGGGAATTTTGGAGCTTATTATAACAGTTTTATAACTTTCTATATATTTTAAATTTAGCAAAGAAAAATCATGGTGAGAAAAATTGATCAATACATTACTCAAATTTGAGAAATCTTGAGCTGGTAGTTAAATCTCTCTACTTATAAACAAACTAATCTACATGAACTTGTTAAACTTGTGTGACCCGAATTCTATTGAAGAAATAAAGAAGAGGTTGTTCCCATTGTTTGTTCATACACTCATTTACTCTTTAACATTAAGTGAGTATCGTTTCCATGCCTGTAACTAGACCAGGTACAAGGTCTCAACTCGCATGTTCCGCACAGTCCAGAGGGCGAGAGATGAGGCTCAGGTGATTAAACTGCACCTCAAGTAAAGAGAATATAAGATGTGTATCTTCCAAGAAGGGGTTCTAGAAGTTCTCCTGGTGCAGATGAAGTCTGAGCTGTGCTGAAGCAAACAATAAGAATTATCTGGGTAAAGAGAGGCAGAAAGAATTTTCCGGAGAAAGAAAGAACTGTTTGGAAAACAAAAAAGTCAAGCCTAGTTTTTCATTTATAAAATAATTAAACCAAGAGAATGGCAAAGGTTACACTCTAAAAAAGAAATATCTATAAGAATGAGACATATTTTAAATAGAATGATGGAGTTAAAGCATTTATAAATGATCTAGGATCCTACAGCTCCCACTGTGCCAGGAAAGCTAAAAAAGGAAAGACTATATTTGGGTCTCAGTCAATTTCCTGGCTATCTGCTAATGTTGAAGGTTTTAGGTGGTTGAGATAACTTGGCATGCATTTCAGAGTAGAATCAACACAATCAGGGACAGGTGACATAGATATCTTTCATGAAATGTGCCTTTTATCACATTCATCTGCTCTTATGCGAGAAGAGGGTAACATTTCCATGCTCTCTCCTATTTATCCTGAGCTTCTCAAAGAGATGCTGCTGCAATAAGATCTCTGTTTTCCATGTATGTGTAATCGAGTTTTCTGATCTTATTGTCTATGTATTAAGGCATGCTGCAATCCTTTCCTTTGGGAGAGTGCCTGTGTTGTTATTCCAATGTTTAGAGTGATTCATATGTCTGGAATGAAAAGATGATCCTGTATCGGAGCCACCGATAATGCCATCCTTATTGCTGTGCTGGGAAGAGAACCAAGACTGGTAACTGCATCAGCTGATCTTCCACACGTGTAAAGCACTTAAGCTACCGTGCAATTCAGGGGTTTCCATTTGCACTGACTTGACGATTGAATTCTGATTTCCACTCAGGTTTCCTATTAACATTGTAAGACAGGATCGGTAAAGTATTAACTTGTGAATTTTTTTTTTTTTTCTGGGAGAACTAAAATGGAACCTAGCCTATTATTACAATTAAAGTCCCTTAACTGAAACCTTAAATCTTGAGGATTTTTGTTGCCATTTACTTTTATTATGTATGCAGCTTTTAAATTGTATGCAGTTTTTAAAAGTAGATTTTATTTTTGAGCAGAAAATACAGAGAATTCCCATATAGCCCATGTGCCACCCCCTCTTCCAGCCTCCACCACTGTCACTATCCCCCACCAAAGTGGTATCTTTGTCACAATTGATGAACCTACACTGACACTTTATAGTTTACGTTACGGTTCACTCTTAATGGTGTACATCCTGTGGGTTTTGACAAATGTATCCGCCATTGTGGTGTCATACAGAGTGGCCTCGCTCCCCACAGCAACACGGCTTCTCAGCACGGCGACGACAGGGCTTCCCCTCCGCCGCAGCCGCCGCTGGCCAAGCCCAGCCGCTCCAGCCGCCCGCGGCCGCCGCGGTTTATGCTGCTTTTTAGTCGTCAGGGAAAGCTTCGACTGCAGAGACGGTACGTCCCGCTATCAGACAAAGAAAAGCAAAAGATCACAAGAGAACTTGTTCAAACCGTTTTAGCAAGGAAACCGAAAATGTGCAGCTTCCTGGAGTGGCGCGGTCTGAAGATTGTTTACAAGGATATGCTAGTCTGTACTTTTGCTGTGCTATTGAGGATCAGGACAATGAATTAATTACCCTGGAAATCATTCATCGTTAGGTGGAATTACTTGACAAGTATTTTGGCAGTGTGTGTGAACTTGATATCATCTTTTTCTTTCATCAGGAGTTTCTTTTGGGAGGAGAAGTTCAGGAAACATCCAAGAAAAATGTCCTTAAAGCAATTGAGCAGGCCGACCTACTGCAGGAGAAAACAGAGAATATGTTTCACAGCAAGAGTTTCATTGGGTGTAAGAAAGCGTACTAGAATACGTGCTGGAGTACTGACGTGCATCAAAATGTAGTAGGATATATGAATTCAGTTTGTAATTATTATTTTGTCAAGTTTGTTATTTATGTTTTAGCATTACCTGGAAAGTCTATAATTACATTAAATTCCAAGGGATTGTCCCAATTACTTCATAAAACTGATATTTTCATAGGGAATTTTGCTCTGATAATGATCCATCATCAGGGCTTATAATTTATTTCTTGCACACACTATTGAAATATGTTCAGAGGTTCATTGACAAAAAAGTACTCATTAAATACTGTGAATTGCTAATACCATTGATACAGAAGTAGAATTTTCCTATGAAAATGAGAGCTTCTGTAAGAAAATGAAGCATTTGGGAGTTTAATTTTTTATTAATAGTATTATTTTAATTTGCTTTTTCATTCCACTATAATTTATTCTGAGTAGGGAAGAAAAAGGGCAACTGTCTCTTTACAATGTTTGGGAATTATTGAAAGGGTACTCACCCTAACAATTATCTGAGGATTAAAATTTAACTGACTTTCCTCCTCAGATACTTTTGTATTTAATGGTTGTATAAGTTTAGGGATCTATTAGATTTTTTTTTTTTTTGAAACAGTTTATGTGATTTTGTAGCTCAAAATTTAAAAGTTCCAACTTGAATAAATATTAAAATGAGGATACTTTTAAAACACTCAAATAAGCAGTTTTAAACTTCTGGAGTCACAAACCTTCTGGTGGGGCATATAATCCCTTTGAGAGTCTCAAGGGTGATGAGCCCTCTCCCCAGGAAAATTTGTATGTAATTTTGCCTCAGATTTCAGGGAATTCTTGGAGCCCATAGAAGTCCATCTGTAGACACTCTAGGGTCACTTTACGAACCCCACCTCAGGTTACATTTTCTTCCTTGTTGATGTGAGAAACATCTTGTTAGATATATTTGTAGGCATATACATTTGACAAATCTGGAGAGTTCTTTAAAATCTATCTGGAGGATTTTTTAAAAAGTAATATCCTTAGTCTGTCTCAAAGTCACACTCTTTGGATTTTTGGTTTTTGTAGCTCTAAGTGAACAGTTAAAAACTTTTATTGCTACTTAAAGTACCATATGGGTGACTACTTTTCCACTTTTTTTCTAGCATCTCTATTTCATGTAATAAAATCCTGATGAATGTAAACACTGGTGGAAGGGAGTATTGTAATTGAATTTTCAGTTAACTCAATACTGAGCAGATAACTTACGCTGAAAATCTTTTCAGAATATTTTTAGTAAATACAGTGTTTCAGGATTTTGTAGGATTTTTGGAGGACATGGATCATCATTTTGTTTACCATCATATACAGTAAAGTTATAAAAGATGAATCTGAACTCCCGGGCAATGTCTAGAAGTTAAATAATCAGCTATAAACCAAAGAACAAAAGCAAACAAAAACTTAAGCTTTAGGTAACTGTAGGTACTGTGAACTAAATGTTCTAGAAATCTGATTGCATCTATGTCAGTTTGTACGCTGTGTATAAGAATATATGTATTTCTTTTGTAGCCACGTCATGAATATTTTAATGTCCCTGTGTACTAAATGACTACTCATCGAGTATGCAGAATTTCACAGAGGAAATAGAGTGCTGATGTACGTATGAAAGAAAATGTCCTCAGCTTGGTGACTGATTATCTTGTATGATAATAACAGAATATTTCAGAACCAGTACCTTTATGAATGTATTTTTTTCCTATTCTCATTCCTAATTCTTTCCATTTGATTTTCATTCTATATGTGATTTTGATATAGCTTATTCCTGTCTGAAACTGATTTTATCCCATTTTGACAAAATATGGCCTATGAGTGTTTTGAGTAATATTTCATTTTAAACACATGCATGTTATCATTAATGAATCATCTGTGACTAATCTTATAGGAAGAAAACCTGACAATCGTTAAAATGTTTACCAAAGAAAATATAGCTGAAGTGGTAGTTCAAAATAAGCAGTGCCATAATATATAGTGTAGTTTGGTCTTCAAATATTGAGAGGCAAGGGGGAACGATTTTGTGTGATTATCTTACAATCTATATGAGCTAATGTGTTCTAATGTATCATATAAAAGTGTATGTGGAAATAATACAAGAAAGCAAAATTAATCTGTA
>CM052445.1:66598958-66612016 GCA_028533085.1 Varecia variegata | reverse complement strand
GACATTTGGGTTGTTTCCACATCTTAGCAATTGTGAATTGTGCTGCTATAAACATTCGGGTGCAAGTATCTTTATTATAGAATGACTTTTGTTCTTCTGGGTAGATGCCCAATAATGGGATTGCTGGATCAAATGGAAGGTCTACTTGAATCTGTTTAAGGAATCTCCATGTTGCTTTCCACAGGGGTTGTACTAGTTTTCAGTCCCACCAGCAGTGTATGAGTGTTCCTGTCTCTCCACATCCACGTCAGCATGCATAAGCAATTCTTAAAGCTCTCATTTGTATTTGAAAACTTGAGATGTGATTAATACCCTAAAATTTACATGTGCACCATTTTCTCATTTAGTTTTTTCATTCATTACATCTTAAGTATTGGATTAAAGTTATCAGCTGAAAGTATATCCAGAAATAAACTGGATGTAGCACAGTTTATTTATCTCTTCTCCTACTGAAGGGCATCTTAGTTGCTTCCAAGTTTTGGCAATCATGAAGAAGGATACTATAAACATATCTGCATGCAGGTTTTTGCATAGGTGTAAGTTTTCAATTCTTTTGGGTAAATTCCTAGGAGCACAATTGCTGAATTGTATGGTGATAATATGCTTAATTTTTTTTATTTCAGAATATTATGGGAGTACAAACATTTTGGTTACATGTAATGCCTTTGCATCACCCAAGCCAGGGCTACAACTGTGCCCTTCCCCCATGCAATGTGCTCTGCCTCAATTAAATGTGAGTTTACCCACCCCCTCACCTGACCAGCACCCAATGAGTATTACTACCATGTGAGCACCTTAGTGTTGATCATTTAGTACCAATTTGATGGCAAATAAATGTGGTGCTTGTTTTTCCATTCTTGTATACCTCACTTTGAAAGATGAGCCCAAGCTCTCTCCAGGATAATACAAGAGGTGCTAGATCACTATTGTTTTTTGTGGCTGAGTAGAACTCCATGGTATACATTTACCACATTTTATTAACCCACTCATATATTGATGGGCACTTGGGTTTTTTCACATCTTTGCAATTGTGAATGGTGCTGCCATAAACATTTGAGTGCAGATGTCTTTATTATAGAATGTCTTTTTTTTTCCTTTGGGTAGATGCCTAGTAGTGGGATTGCTGGATCAAATGATATTTCTATTTTTTACTCTTTGAGGTATATCCAAATTACTTTCCATGGGGATTCTACTAATTTGCAGTCCCACCAGCAGTGAAAGAGTGTTCCAATCTTTCCACATACATGCCAGCATTTATTCTGTAGGGACTTTTTGATAAAGGCCATTCTCACTGGAGTTAGGTGATATCTCATTGTGGTTTTGATTTCCCTAATGATTAGACATGTTGAGTATTTATTTATTTATTTATTTATTATAGCTTATCATGGGGTACAACAGTTCTGGTTAAATATATTGCCCATGCCCCTCCGAACCCCCGGAGACTGAGCTTCAAGAGTGTCCATTCCCCAGACAGTGCACATTGCACTCATCATGTAGGTATACACCCATCCTCTAACCCACCCCCATCCCCCGAGTCAAATCTTTAAGTGTGTCCATGAGCATTTTTTTTTATATGTTTGCTGGCCATTATCTTGGCTTCTTTTGAAAAGTTTCTGTTCACGTCCTTTGCCCATTTATTGATGGGGTTGCTGGATTTTTTCTTGTTGATTTTCTTAAGTTCTATATAGATTCTTGTGAAAGTTCCTATTAATATTATTTTGGGTGAATCATACTTGGCACAATATTTCAAAATAGTTTTACATATTTTTATCATTACCTATGGAATGATCTAAGAGATTTTTAATAACTTTTATTGACAGGTTCAATCAATCTAATTGAATAATTATGTTAAATATTAGACAAACTCTTCAAGGTTGCTTACCTCCACCTCATGTCTCGCAAAATGGTTCAACTGATATGTAAAGATTTCGCAAATAATTGTGTTGATTTCTGTAAACATGATCGATTTTATCATTCTTTTCCCAAGTTATAGTAAATCCCTGAGTTTCTTCTGGGAAAAGAGTATGTGGTGAGGGAATTAGAAGCATTCCACAGTTGTCTCTAATCAGGTACTTCTCCACCTGAATTCTTTCCTTGTGGGGAAAATCCCACTGGAGATGATTCAAAACGATGCATTTATCAAGGGAAAATTATATCCTCATGTTTCTACATCCTTAGATTTAATTACTTTGTTTAGTATTTATTTCCTTGGCCATAGGCAAGCAATTACTCACAGAAGATATTTCTTATTTAAGAGCATATTTCTTTAGTTTAAAATTTCCATTTGTGACCAGTGAAGGGGGCCAAAATTGTATTTGATTACTTTTCTAACCTTTTTGAACCAACAATTAATCACCAGGAAGGTAAGTAGCCATAAAAATAGATGTTTCTAAACACATGATTTTACATGCACGACTATAGAACATCTCACTGCTTAAATTTTGGGCACTTATCACTGGCCAAGGTGTCAGAGAATCTTCTGCTACATGTAAGATCTTGCAGATCACAATTCTGTTACATGGACAGAATCTGTTACATGCATCTGTCTAACTTGGCTGTATTTAGAAAGAGCTATGAAATAATCATTTGAATTGCATTACTATAGTATCAGTGAAAGAAGAAATTCAAACTTATTTCTAATTTTTTACTTAAGTTGTCAGCTTTTTATGTTTTTATTAAAATGGACAATTTCCTCCAAATAATAAGGTAGTGGAGGCTTATCACCTTAAGATAGATAAGGTGGCTATCAAAGACTAATTATGAATGTAGTGAATTGTTATCTAGAAATTCTTATAAAGCAATCATTTACCAAAGGTCAATTCAATACCATATTATTGTCTAATCAAATATATGTTATTCTGTTTTAAACATCTTTGTGAAAGCAACCTATTCTAGGTTCCTTCTATTAACGCATTTTAGATTTTGATTATTGTCATCTTTTTATTTTCTATTCTTTTTGACACCCAATCCTTTTGAAATCCTCACCTTCGCTTCATAGTGTCCCTATTGTAGTCCTATATCAACACCCAAACACTAGCATGTGTACTCATAATTCATCATTTAGGTGTGCTAGGTAAAGTATACAACTCAGGAATTCAATAGATAAATGAAAGCAACATTTTCAAATTTTCTTATCACCTTAATAAATTTTCTCATAATCATGTGAGCCAGGCAGCATAAAGTCACCTCTGTTTTATGTTAATAAAGATTAATTTACTTACTTAAAAGAAAGTTCCCAGAATATATAAACTTTGAAATTAAATCTAGCATTTTGAAAATATAATGGAATGAAAAGAGGGAGGAAAAAAGGAAGGAAGGAGGAAAAAAGAAAGGGAGGGAGGATGGGAGGAAGGGAGAAAAATAGGAAGGATTGAAATAGTATTTAGCAAAATGTCTACAAGTTTGGAATGGGTAAGAAGGCAGGTAGAAAGAATATAGATGTTAATATTAACTTTGTTGCATCCATTTTCCTAAAGAAGTATCATAGTTAGGTATTTTTTTTCTTTCAAGGTTGGGATCATAATCTCATTTTGTATGTGAGTAAATCAAGATTCCCAAACATAAACTAACCTAAACTCATGAGCCCCTAAGTGGCAGAGTGCGATTACAAATATGAACTTGTCTAACAGAGCACCCAACATTTTGATAATTATGTCTCCAGTATATTTATACTGGATATCACTTTAAGGTTATAATGAAAACAGTCCTGGACAGTACAGAACTAGTGGGAAATTAAAAATATAGGCAAACTCTACCAAGTTTCTGTTAATTGGAATAAATCAAATGAAATGAACAGCCTTTGGGCTGAGAAAGTAAAAAGTGTTAGGAAGTGAAAAGAATTCAACTCCACTACTCAGCAACCCATTTGCAAAGAATAAGCATCCCCTCTTGACAATCTGTTTGGTTAGTACCAGATTGGCTGTGCTGAGGCAGAGGTTTTGCATTGGCAAAATAGATGGAAAGATTAGGCCCTTCTGCTCTTAAAGCTATTTGATTTCCTGAGTTAGGTCTGGAATTAATCAATTTGCATGAATTATCACAAGAAAAATTTGCTTGTTAATAACATCATCTGATCAATTTATAATTTAATAATTTAACAAGTATATATTGTCCATTAATGTACTTCATGTGTGGAAAATATTTGAGATAGATGGATTATAATCTCAATTTTATTAGTGATACAACTGAGATTTAGAGTGTGTTAAAAATTTCATGCATCTAGTAAATGCAGGAAACAAAACCTAGGTATTGAATCTTGGCTCCAAGTCCCACTCCCCTTCCTCAAAAGTGCAATTACCAGTCTATACATACGGTCTGATCTTTATGAGTGTATCAATAGAAATATGATTTTAAAAATCAATATTTTAAGTAGTTTATACTAGTTATAGAAATAAAACAAGCAGATATTCAAGGATACATAAGGCATTATCCACAGGTATCAAGTACAGTTAAGACAGTAAACATGTTAAGAGCTGTAGTGATGATAGAGATCATGTTGCTAAAAACATAAATGATGTCATTACAGGGACAGGAGTGGTTGGCGAGGCATAAGGTGGTGGTGGAATTAGAATGTGTGCTTACAGCTATGGGAGGATTTTTATAGATTCTTTTGGAGGAGTAATAAGTGTGAAAAATGAGGGATCTAGTTGGGAAGACATGGTAAGAAAAGGTGTATTTATGTGAAGATTTATTTATCCTATGGCCTGAAATTTGTAACATAAAGTATTTACATAAAAATAATATTTGCATCACATGATTTATTGTTCATTTCATTTCCAGTTAATCAGAAATTGCAGTATCTGCTAAGGAAAAAGCTTCTGGATGTGAACTAAGGAGCATGTCACTATTTTATTTTAGTGTGCAGATATTCAGCTGTTTAGGATAATGTTGGTAAACCCTGCTGCTATTATTTTTATTTTATCACTTTTCTGTTTGTGACATTTATCATGATGATAGATATCTATTGATTTACTCTGCTGTTTAATTGTGTGTTTGTTTGCTTTTGTCTGTTTTGATTTTCTAAAGTATTATATTAAATGTTTAAATGCAAGTATGCCTAGGTTATAAAACATAACATTGTTGAAATTTTGGCATGCAAATATGTTTGTAAATCAGCATTCACTAGCAACTACCATACTTCTCATTTTGTAAATCATCAGAACATCATTTTATTTTATTTTATTAATATTTATTTTTAATTATTATGCATATATAACAGTTGTATATATTTATAGGGTACATGGGATGTTTTGTTACAGGCATACTATGTAAATTAATCAAATCAGGATAATTGGGGTATCCATCATCTCAGGCATTTATCATTTCTTTGTGGTAGGAACATTCCAATTCCACTCTTTTACTATTTTAAAGTATACCCTGACTTATTGTTGATCACAGTCACTTTCTTGTGCTCTAAAATATTGTTTGTCCTATCTAGGTGTCTGACTATACTTTTGCACCCATTCACCATCCACACTTTATGCCCTTCTCCCCGCTAATCATCCCAGCCTCTGGTAAAAATCAGTCTACTGTCTCCATGAGATCAATTATTTTTAATATTTAGTTCCCACAGATGAGTCAGAACATGAGATATTTGTCTTTCTGTGCTTTGATTATTTCACTTAACATAATAGAACATCATTTTATAATATAAAATTTCTGATGTACAGATTACTGGAAAACGTATTATGGCATTAAATCACAAATTAATGTAAAAATTATGTAGGAAACAGTAACTTGACTAATTTTACTAGGTGGTAGATTGGCCTGGGGAAAAAAAAATCAACAGTTTTATGACTTTTTGCTTTACCGTAATTTTCAAGAGAAGGATTGAGATCATTTCTTTTTTATTATAAAAATAATTGTAAATGTTTAGGTTACATATATTGCCTTTGCCCCACCTGAGTCAGAGCTAAAAGGATGCCCACCCCCAGAAAAGTGAGAAATGCACCTATTAGGTGTGAATATATCCATCCCCTCCTCCCCCCTCCCTCCTGCCCAACAACAGATGAATGTTACTACCATATGTGAACATAAATGTTGATCAATTAGTACCAACTTGATGGTGAGTACATGTGGTGCTTGTTTTTCCATTCTTGGGATACTTCACTTAGGAGAATGGGCTCAAGCTCCATCCACGATAATACAAGAGGTGCCAGTTCACCTTTGCTTTGTGGCTGAGTAGTACTCCATGGTATACATATACCACATTTTATTAATCTACTCATGTATTGATAGGTACTTGGGTTTTCTCCATATCTTTGCAATTGTGAATTGTGCTACTATAAACATTTGAGTGCAGATGTCTTTTTTATATAATGTCTTATTTTCCCCTGGGTAGATGCCCAGTAATGGGATTGCTGGATCAAATGCTAGGTTTACTTTTAGTTCTTTGAGGAATCTCCATAGTGTTTTCCAAGGAGCTTGTACTAATACTCAGTCACACCAACAATGTATAAGAGTTCCTTTCTCACTACATCCATGCCAGCATCTATTGTTTTTTTTTTTTTTTACTTTTTATTAAAAGCCATTCTAACTGGGCTAAGGTGATAGTACATTGTGGTTTTGATTAGCATTTCCTTGATGATTAGTGACATTGAGCATTTTTTTGTATGTTTATTGGCCATTTCTCTATCTTCTTTTGAGAAGCTTGTGATCACTCACATCTTTTGTCCATTTTTTTAATGGGGCTGTATTTTTTCTTGCTGATTTGCTTCAGTTCTTTGTAGATTCTGATTATTATTGCAAATATTTCCTCCCATACTGTAGGTTGTCTGTTTGCTCTGTTAATTATTTCCTTGGCTGTGTAGAAGCTTTTTAATTGAATAAAGTCCCATTTATTTATTTTTGTTGTTGCTGTGATTGCCATTAGTGTCTTCTTCATAAATTCTTTGACTAGACCTATATCGAGCAGAGTTTTTCCAACATTTTCTTCCAGAAGTCCTAGAGTTTTATGACTTACATTTAAGTCCTTTATCTATCGTGAATTAATGTTTATGAGTTGTGAGAGATATGGATCCCGTTTAAATTCTTCTCCATATGGCTATCCAATTTTCCCAGCACAATTTACTGAATAGGGGTTCTTTCCCCAGTGTATATTGTTGTCTGATTTGTGGAAGATCACTATTCTGTATGTGGATTGTTTTATATTTGGGTTTTCTGTTCTGTTCCATTGGTCTTTGTCTCTAATTTTATGTCAATACCATGCTGTTTAATTTAGTATAGCTTTGTAGTATAGTTTGAATTCTGGTAATGTCATGCCTTCCAATTTGTTCCTTTTGCTTAAGATTGCTTTGGCTATTCGGGCTCTTTGCTGTTTCCATACAAAGCATAGAGTTTTTTTTCTCTAGATATGTGAAATATGACATTGGTATTTTGATGGGGATAGCATTGACTCTCTTAATCACTTTGGGTAGTATGGACATTTTAACAATGTTGAGTCTGCCCATCCATGAGCATGATACTTTTTTTCACTTGTTTGTATCATCTGATATTTCTTTCCTTAGTGTTTTGTAATTCTCTCTGTAGAGATCTTTCACCTACTTGGTTAAGTCTATTTCTACGTATTTTATTTTCTTTGTAGCAATTGTGAATGACATTGAGTCTTTGATTAGACTCTCAGCTTGACTGATATTGATGTATAGGAATATTTCTCATTTGTGTGCACTGATTTTGTAAAATGAGAATTTGCTGAATTTATTTATCAGTTCCAGGAGTCTCTTGGTGAAATCTTTGGGGTTTTCTAGATAAAAGATCATATCATCTGCAAAAAGCAATAGTTTGACCTCCTCTTTCCTGATTTGGATACCCTTAATTTCTTTTTCTCACCTGATTGCTCTGGCTAGGACTTACAGAACTATGTTGAATAGAACTGGTGACAGTAGGCATCCTTGATTCACAGCCAAATTTTACCAGACCTACAAAGGAGAGATGGTACCCATTCTGCAGAAATTATTCCATAACATTGAGAAGGAGGGGATCCTCCCCAACCCATTCTATGAAGCCAGTATCACCTTGATACCAAAGCCAGGAAAGGACATAATAAAAAAGAAAACTACAGACCAATATCCCTTATGGATAAAGATGTAAATGTCCTCAATAAAATACTAACAAACTGAATTCAATAGCACATCAAAAAAATAATCAACAATGACCAAGTGGGCTTCATTCCGGGGATACAAGGATGGCTCAAAGTATGAGGGCTGGCCAGAAAGTATCCAGCCATTGTTAATATAACAAGAATGGTTATGTGACTGGATACTTTCTGGACACCCTTCATACATAAATCAATAAATGTGATTCAGCACATAGAAGCAAAAACAAAGATCATATTATTATCTGAATAGATGCAGAAAAAACATTCAACAAAATTCAGCACTCTTGAGGGAATGGACACCCTTGAGGCTCGGTCTCGGGGGGTTGGGAGGGGCATGGGCAATATACTTAACCAGAACGGTTGTACCCCCATAATAATCTATAATAAAAAAAAAATTCAGCACTCTTTCATGATAAAAATCCTCAACAAACTAGGCATAGAAGAAACATCTCAAAATTATAAAAGCCATCTATGACAAACCCACAGCCAGAATCATACTGAATGGGGAACAGGTGAAAGCATTACCACTAAGAACTGCAACAGTCAGAGGATTTCTAACATGAACATTTACAACTGGGACCCAGTGCATCATTTCTTCATCACCAGGAGTAAATAATCACAAGAATATTCCCCATATCTCCATTTGTTCTTGGAAGGTGGGCGAAGGCTCAAAGGGTGAGTGGTAGTGACTATCATTTGTGAGAAAACTATGTAAGAAATGCTCCTTATATATTGAAAACTCTAGGTATCAAAAGTGATAAAAATATCTAAAAACTACAAAATGAATTTAGGACAATTAGATTCTACTAACCAGCACAGAACTCATACACTTAATGTCTATAATGATCTCTTCATGCCCAGTTATTAAGATTTTTAACAGACTTGTTTACCACACTCTGATTTGTTCTAGAGACCAAAGTTATGAAGGCAAGGGGAACTTGCAGAGATGGAGCAAAAATGTCAATCCAATTAGTTCTGTTTCACTGGAGAGCTATCACCAAAAGTCCTGGCAAACCACTAATAAAGTGACCTTTCTATTGAACCTGTTTTGGACAAAAATAGCCTGTATCCAAAATATATTAAAAGGTGGAAAAATCAGTCTCACTGTTTTATATCGTCTAGCATTAACTCAAACAAGAGAAATATTACTTGATCATGTTATATCTACTGGAGTCACCATTTTCCCAGAAATTTTTACATAATATGAAAATTTTTTTTATGAGTTATCTTCTTAAGTGTCAGATATTAATTGTAAAATAGTTTCCAGATCTATGTGTTTTTTTCTGTTATATCTATGGAGTTTCCAAGGATTACAAGTTTGCAGAACCACACCGTCACTGAATTCATTCTCCTAGGTCTGCTGCAATACACTCCAGCTCACTTCTGTCTCTTTGCGCTTATCACCATGATGTTCCTTGTGACACTGACTGGAAACAACCTCCTGATCATGCTGATCCTGGTAGACCCACACCTTCACACCCCCATGTATTTTTTCCTTTGGCAGCTCTCTCTCATTGACAATCTGTTCACACTTGCCATTGTCCCCAAGATGATGTCTGACTACCTTCTGCACAAGTCAGTCATCTCAGTTTCTGGTTGTGGGACCCAAATCTTCCTGGGATTGGCCCTAGGTGGAACTGAGTGTATCCTCTTGGGCCTCATGTCCTGTGACCGATACATTGCCATCTGCAAGCCTCTACACTACCCACGCCTCATGAACTGGCCCCTCTGCAGGCACATGGCTGTTGGCTCATGGATGAGTGGTGTTTTCAATGCCTTGATACATACTGTCTACACCATGAGTTTCTCCTACTGTGGACCCAGAGAAATCAATCATTTCTACTGTGAAATTCCTGGTGTCTTGTGTCTCTCCTGTGAAGACACTTTGACCTATGAGATAGGGTTATTTATCAGTACCACCATTCTACTTCTTATTCCATTCTCAGTCATCTTTACCTCCTACACACTCATTGTGGTCACCATCATCCAAATGGCTTCTGCTGAGGGCCGGAAGAAAGCGTTCTCCACCTGTTCATCTCATTTGACAGTGGTCAGCCTGTATTATGGTGCCATCATTTTCATGTACATGAGGCCAATCTCTTCCCACACTCCAGGCCAAGATAAAGTAGTGTCTGTCTTCTATACCATTCTGACACCCATGCTCAACCCCATGATCTATAGTCTTCGAAATAAGGATGTAATGGGAGCCTTGGGAAAAATTTCATGGAAGTGTTCATTATATTCTAAAATGTGAATGTAAAGGTGCAGTGAATGTTGTGTGGTCTTGGATATGACTATTATTTTATTTTATTTTTTTAACTTCAGCATATTATGGGGGTACAAAAGTTTAGGTTACGTATATTGTCTTTTCCCCCTCCCCCCGGATCAGAGCTTCAAGCGTGTCCATGCCCTAGATGATGCGCATTGCACTCATTATGTATGTATACACATATACCCTCCCCCCTACATCTGCCCAACACCCGATTAATGTTATTCCTAAATGTGCTCTTAGGGGATGATCAGTGAAACCAATTTGCTGGTGAGTACATGTGGTGCTTATTTTTCCATTCTTGGGATACTTCACTTAGTAGAATACATTTTTGACTATCTCATAGCAAGCATATATCTATTAAATATAGTGTTGCATTCAATATATTAACATAAAGTAAATGCATTTTCAAATAGTTAAGTCTAAATACAGAGCCATGATATAAGATAGCCAAGACTTATTTATTGTATTGAGAATGTAATTCAAATAATAAATTCCAAAACCATAGCCCCAAATGAGGGAGAAGTCTAGAAACCATATTACATCATGAGGCAATGATTAGAAACATGAATACTGGACTCTTGTGTGGTGGCCAGAAAGCAAGATTGCAGTAATAGAAGGTCTTCCCTACATCTTTAACCTTGCTTTGGCACCAATTCTAGAGGTATATTATGCTACTAAAAACTTACTTTTGGGGGTACTACATCAGAAATTGGGAAACATCAGAAATTAGGGTGTTTCATGGCTTTCTGCACCTTTTGTCTTAGAAATCAACCTTTTAACATTTGCCAGCAGTAACAGAATTCCTGAACCTTGGAGTCCCTTTATACCATAGTCCTGGGTAATACCTCAGTATTTGTAACATTGATTGACTGTTATTTTTGCTAAATTAATATTGTGAACTGAACAAAAGGCACAATTTGGCCTCATAACTGTTTGAAAATTTTGTGTAAATGTAGCATTCTTCAGGTTTGTGATTTTAGTCAATACCATTTCAGGATCTGATGACAGATGAAGGTTATCCTGAAGGCCATGGTGTTTAAGGAAAATAAGAAATCAATGTGGAACACCACATTCATTCTCTGATCTACATTCTGGGGATATAAGATCTGAAATATACATTAACTAGTCTTGAAGACTCTAAGACTGCAGAGCAGCTAACAACTTAAGTAGAAAGACCAGAGAGCCATGCCTCTAGCCCTGATTTATTTATCCGAGACTTTCAAGTTCATGACACAAAGCCTTCACCACATACCAGGTCAAACAGGGGCTAGGACCAAATGTCGATATCCTAAGCCCTGGTGTTTCTGATTATTATCTCTGTTGGAGGATGTAACGAAATAAATAGGCTATGAGCAGTGTAAAACCTACTGACTGGATGATAATGTTATCATTTAATGGACGATTATAATCAATAAAGCTGTCTATGTTTTGAAATATCTAGAATAACTTAGTGGTTAAATGTGCCAGGGATCACAGTGTTATCTCACTGGTATCTAATAAAATTGCAGTCAGTTTTCTTACTTGTAAATTCTTATAAAATGTTATCCTCACAGTGATGTCATTAGGCTTTAAAAAAAGCTTCCCCTAAAAGTACTTACTTGTGATTTTCTCTAGCTCTTGAGCCTATTTATGGTCCTATAGTCATCTTTTCATTCACATTTATTTAACATTTATAACTGTCACTTAGAAAGAAATTGTTCTGTACCAGTATAAAGAAATAAAAATTGAATAAAAGAAACATCTAATTTTATTGCCACTCCATTTACAAGATCATTTTTCCTAATAGCAACTCTATTCACTTAGTGAAGTCCATTTATTTTGTATTATATATGAAGCATTTGTACGAAAAATAGTGCTTAAGAAATACCTGTGTGATCTTTCTTATTTCCTAACTTCCAGGAAATTTAAGTTGTAGCCCGTGATTAGTTCTGTGCAATATATACTAAAGTATGAGAAAAGAGGTCATTTCATCTGTATAATAATGGGGGTGTATTTTAAATATCTGCACCAATAATAAATACCTGTATGTGAATTCTAAAACTGAGTCAATTTTCTCAGTATATTAATTCCAGGCTTCTCAAGAAAAGGATAGGATAAATGCAACTATGCAAAGAAAGTAGTTCATAAATGCAGTATGCAAGTCAATTTCAAATTTGAGAAACAATGGAAGAGTTTCCTTTTCTTGACATTATACGCACCTCTGCAACCTGAGTCAAAGAAATAATATGGGTGTTCTTTGGTCAGTACATGTTTCTAGATAGGGAAATTTATTTGTTTTTGCGAGCAGCACATGGTTTGAACTTCACTGTGAGGCCATGAGATCCGCTCTGTCAGGGAATGATGCTGGGAAGGCTCCCTTCTACCCCTCCTGGAGGCTGGTGTGAACTGTGGGGTTGCTGTAGGGAAGCCCTGAGAATACAAGGCAGGAGAAGAGATGAAGCTTTTCTCTAAGGAGAAGGTGTTGAAGTGTGTAAGCTTTACCCTAAAACGAATTATTTATTTATTTATTTATTATAGCTTATTATGGGGGTACAACCGTTCTGGTTAAGTATATTGCCCATGCCCCTCCCAACCCCCCGAGACTGAGCCTCAAGGGTGTCCATTCCCCCAACAGTGCACATCGCACTCATCATGTAGGTAAACACCCGTCCCCTCCCCCACCCCCAACACCCCGAGTCAGATCTTCAAGTA
>CM052445.1:66586167-66598858 GCA_028533085.1 Varecia variegata | reverse complement strand
TAAAACGATTTTATTGCAGCATACAATAATTTCCAAATACATGTTGCAACATTTACTATCTAGTGTGAATAAAGAGTTAATGTTTAGAAGACCTAGAAAAGGGAATTCTTATACATTGTTTGTAAGAATGTGAATTAGTGCAGGCATTATGGGAAACAGTATGGAGTTTCCTCAAAAAACTAGGAATAGAACTACAACATGACCCAGTAATCCTACTTGTGGGTCTCTATCCAAAGGAACTGAAATCAGTATGTCAAAGGGATGTCTATACTCCCGTGTTCATTACTGCACTATTCATAATACCCAAGATAATGGAAGCAACCTAAGTGTCTGTCAACAAATGAATGAATAAAGAAAATGGTATACACAAGGACATACTATTCAGTTTTAGTAAAGGAAATCCTATCTTTTGCAACAACATGGATAAATGTGGAAGATACTGTGGTAAGTGAAATAAGCCAATATAGAAGATACATTCTGTGTGATCTCACTTATATGTGGAACCTAAAAAAGCTCAACAGATAGAAGTAGAAAGTATAATGGGTGACTACAGTCCATAATAATGTCTTACATATTTCAAAATAGCTAAGGGAGTAAATTTCAAATGTCTAACCATAAACAAATGATATGAAGTGAGGCAATAGGTATGTTAATTAGATTGATTTAATCACGCCACATTGTATACATATATCATGACATCACATTGTGCCCATGAATCAGTTGGCAGCCACTGATTTGGCATAGTCTCAAAGTTTGTCTGCTGATACACCTTCCTTTAAAATATAATTTCTTCCTGCTCCCACAAACTCTAAGGATGTCAATACCTCTTCTCCATTAATTGAAATACCACTCCACCATACAAGTACCATCATCAAAAAATGTGTTGAAATCTTTCATCAAACATTTCTTTCCTTCTGGACCTTTTATTCTTTGGAGATAACTAGCAAAATATTTATTCCATTACCATGGCTTTAGCTATATTAGAGAGAGAGTCGATGAATATTTGTGGCAAATTACCATTTTATCTTAGACTGGCACAAGATTTAATTATAAGATATTTTGGGATCAAATAAATAAAAGAGCAGGAGAAAGAGCCTTAAAATGTTTTAAAACGTACCCTCATATTTAGGGATGCCTAAGCAGAGTAGTGAGGCCTTACAGTGCACATGGCCTGTAGAAGATTTAGAGAAGTCTCTTCTATACTAAAGAATAATTAATTGAGATGGAAGATTGAAAAAGACAATAGTGAAGGAATTTGAAAGCAAAACTATCAATTTGTCATTGATGGTATTAGATAATTCTCACTTGTATATTTTTGAGCCCATGCCTGTTACTGATAAGTAACTTTCAGGAAGATTTACTCAATAATGTTGGACACACTGACGTCAAAAGGCAAGTCTAGCTTCTCTACATGAGAAAAAAAGTTACAGATACTCATGTATGTATTAAACGATGAGAAAATATAATACTGCATATAGAAAAAAGTCTCCTGTGTTTCACAAAACTTATTCATAGCAGGAGTCAATCACTCATTTATTTGAACTGATCCTCAATGTTGCTCACTCTCGGCAAGAGCAGTGATGTTGAGACTTAAGGAAAACATTTGATAGTCTTAAGATACAAGTTTATGACAAGTAGGCAACCATCTGTATCCCATTTAAATATATATGGACATTTTCCTTTTTTCAATCTTTTACAAAAGATTTTGGATGGAAATGCTTACCACCTTATCTTGTGACTTTGGGTAACTAAATGGAATTTCTTTTTCAAAATAGGAAAATTAGATAATTCAGTTAAGGAACTGGGTATTTCCTGAAAATTTCACAGTTAGAATAAACACCATTGAAAAATAAGTAAAGAGTTCCCTATTCTTTACTTATGTGTACTTTTGTCCCTTGTTTTAGGAAAAAAATATCAATGAATAGCTGATGGAGAACTATAATCAGTCAACAACAGATTTATCTTATTAATGTTGTTTCCACCAAGAATTGCTTTGTCCTTTTCATTCTCATTGTTCTCATTTTTCTAATGGCTCTGACAGGCAACCAGCCCATGATCCTCCTCATCTTCCTCAATGCCCACCTCTGCAAACCCATGTATTTCCTACTTAGTCAGCTTTTCCATGTGGACCTGAACTACATCTTCACCATTTTCCCCAAGAGGACCTTGGGTAGTGGGCTATATAAACTCCTGTGCCCACACTGCATAAGCACTCCACATCTCTTATTGCTAATCCAGGACCATCAGTGGTTTCTTTTGTGATGTCCCAGCCATGTAGACTCTGGCCTGCATGGACACCTGGGCCCATGAGTGCACAATGCTTAGGATCAACAACCTTTTTAGCGTGTTTCCTTTCATTGGTATTGCATGTTCTATGGCAAGGCTCTTCTTGCTGTCTACTGCATGCACTCAGCAGAAGGGAGGAAGAAGCTCCATTCAACCTCTAGCACCCACCTCACTGTTATATTAATAAATTTCTACTATGTACCCTTTGCTTACACTTATCTATGCCCAAGATCCCTCAGATCTCCAATAGAAGACAAGGATGTAGCTGTGTTCTACACCAGTGCTCAACTCCATCATCTAAAGCCTGAGACAGGAAGATATGACGGGGGATCTGAGATGAGTGATTTAGAGAATATGTTCTGTAAAAGTGTAGACAAAGTTCCTGTTAGTCCCAAAGCCTCAGAAGTAACATCAGTTTGGCATTGCATAATCATCAAAACAGTGTTCCATGGTTGAAACTAGGGGCTAAAATTAACCGAGAGGATTAAAAAACCTGAATTTTACAAAATAATTTTTATGCCCAATTATTTTTGTGGTATTTTTCAATCAAAATAAAGAGAATATATTTTTCTCTAACTTATAGGGAATAAGGTTTACTAATATGTAGAAACAAAAATGGAAATTTCTCAACTTAATGTCATCTTTCAGCATAGTAGTTCAATTATACTTAATGTATCTCCCAAATGACTAGAATAGACAAAGGAACAATAAAGATAGTAACATTGGGATCTAATTAAAAGCAAAATAATTCTGTTTAATTATATTATATTTTACTCTAAAGTGGTGGATATAGATTCTTCAATTTTTCAATTTTCAGGGGAAGTTATAGACATAGGGATTAGGCATTGAGTTTTCAGGGAATTTAAAGTCCTTATATCATTGTAGAAAAAGTATAATACATTTACACCTTCCATGACAGGGGCCTTGCATAATCTTGGGATAAATAATAGGGTATGGGAGATGCGAAATGGGCTTTAGAATGAAAACAGCGTTATAAAAGGTTAAAGGAAGTTACAGACTAAGTAGTCCAGATCTATCTCAGCCCCTCCTCAATCACCCTCCCCCTAAAACACATTCGAATGTTGCCTCCCAAATAGACACTGTAACCCATTTATTAGATAATTTCTGTTATGGGTATTTTATTCTCCTTTCAGTATTATCATAATTTAACTGAACCATGTTGTGGGTTGATGTGTGGTTTTAAAGTGTATATCAGCTCAGTCACAAACATACAAGGTCTCACCTTTACTTCCAGCTAAACTGCACACTCTGGATGAAGGACCATCACTCTCCAGGAGAGAATCCTGATAGACTCTTTATTCTCTGAGAACAGGTGGGAAGAGGTAAAGCAGAGGGGCACACAAGAAATGCCCTAGATTTTCCCAACCACAACAGTGATGGATGACTGATGCATAAGAATGGGAAACAATATTTTTTTCCAGACTAGAAGATCCACATTGTAGAAGAGATATAAATTTGGATTTGGTATGAAAACCAAGTGAACATTTAGATTTTTTTGAGTAGTAACTGATGAAAGGCTTGACTTTGAAATAAAAAATAAGTATGACCTGCTTTCTCCTACTACATATGTGAAATTTTCTCATCACAAGGAAAGTTATGATAATAAAGTAATATCTTCTAAAAGGCATAGGCCACTTGATATTGAAACACTGATCTCATCACATAACTTACCCTTCAAATTTGGAGGAAAACTAAGACATTGATTGCTTAGAGACCAATTACCAAATACTAAACATTTTCTCACCAAGTACTTCCACCTGAATCAAAATTGGATTTGGAATATCATTAGCTGTGGTTCTTAAATGAAAACACATAAATAAATTTATTCTAATTTAAACAGAAAATATAACACTAAAAAAGAATAAGAAGCTTGTAGAATCTCCCTGGCAGACTATATGTGAAGACCGACCCCCCCCTCACCTGAGGAGGCGTCCTGTGACAACAGCACTGGTGCCTCTTCTGGGCATCATTCCTGCCCCAGAAGCCCAAGACTGGCCCCTCTGGAAGCATCCCTGTGTCTTTAGTGGATGTGCACATCCCCTGCTACTTTGTGGACCCATTCTGAAGTTAAAGTCTGAGATCAAAGATTCTAAACATGTGGTTTGCCCACCGCTGGGATTCAGGCAGGAAAGTGAGTACCTAGGTCCTAGGGCAGATACGGGAACTTGTGCCCTCTAAGACTGTCAATAGGGAGATCAGATATAAAAGCATGGTAACTCTACAGGTACTACTGAACCCGGTGGCCTATGGCCCTTTTGTTACCTATCCTGGCCTATGACGAATTAGATTTAGGGATATGTGAAAAGTATCACTTTCAAAATAAGTAAATGTGATTATTTATTTAAGGAGCTGTGTAGGTTAATAAAAAATCCAGTTATATTGAAGACGGAAATTTTTAAAAAACCACATAGGAAGGTTACCACCTTCCCGCCCGGGCTCTAATCTGCCTTCCCCAAGTCCCCTGGCAGCCGGGCACGTCCTGGCGGAGGCCCCAACCGCGGACCTGCGCGCTGTGGTGTGCAAGGCCGCCCACCAGCGGCCTGAGCCGGAGGAGCTGGGCGGGCGAGGTGGCGGCTGGGGACACAGCCTCTAGGGCCACCTGGACGTGCCGGACTACCTAGCGGCTCGTGGAACTTTGAAGGCAAGACGGTCCAGGGCGCTGCACCGCCAGGGCCACCTCCCTCGCCGGCCACGTGGACTTGGTGCAAAGCCTACACCCTGGGGCCTAGCTAATGGCCCCGCGCTTCAACTCCGCTCCTGGGCCACCTGCTTTGACCGCCACCTGGAGGCGGTGGGCTACCTGGTAGACAAGCACCAGGCCGACCTGGGCGTGGCCAACTGGCAGGGCCCACATGTGCCTCATGAACTGTGAGAACAAGGAAGGGCCACCGCGAGATCACCCTCTACCTGATGGAGCAGGGCACCCAGGTGAGCCCGTGCAGTGACAAGGACAACAGGGCCTTGCACTACTGTGCTGAGTCCAGCAGCCTGGAGATCCTCCCGCTGCTGCTGGGGTGCAAGGTCCCCATGCATCGCCATGGCTACTGCATGACCCCCTGCAGGCTGCCGGAGTAACAGCCCACACCAGCGCGTGGAGTACCTCATCCAGGAGCAGCCAGAGTGGGAACAGGCTGCTGGGGAAGAGGCCCAGCCAGGGGTGTCCCAAGAAGGGCCCTCCACCAGGCAGGGGTGTGTGCAGAACCAAGGGGCTCAACGCTGTAGCTCCTCCCAGAAGGAACCACTGACTCTTATGAAAGCTTCTGCCTCACCAGCCAGGAATGTGGAAGCCTGGGAATTGCTAGGAGCCACATACGTGGATAAGAAGCAAGATCTGCTTGGGGCCCTTAAACATTATGGATGGGCCATGGCGCAGTGTCACCAGGGCGCGAGGACCTGCCCAAACCAGAGCCCCAGCAGCTGGTCCTAGCCCATGGCTATTCCAGGGATGCTAACACCGCCCAGGAATTGGACGCTGATAACCGACCTGACAAGATGCCCATGCAGACCCTGTTGATCCAGCAGCACATCCATGGCCCCCTTACCAGGGCACTCTTTATTATATTTGTTACAGGGGAGGGATGCGTGCCCACTCAGGCAATTTCCAGTACTGCATCAGCTTGTGGAAGTATGTCCTGGACATGCAGAGAACAGCCCGGAGCTCTGACTCCCATTGTTAGAAATGACCCACGGTGTCCTTAACAAAGCAGTCAGACACTAAATTGTCAGGGCAAGGCCAAACTTTCACTTGTGACCAGAAGGCGCCCAGCGCAGTCAGAGCAGCCGGCCAGTGCGTCGCAGGCGGGTTTCTCACCTTTTAGCCCTAAGGCAGACCCACAGCTGTCCCGGCTAAGAAGAAGGGCTATTTCCTCTTCTATCCCCTTCACCTTCAGACAGAGGGGGAAAGGAGTTAGCGAAATGTTGGTGCTAAAAGCTTTCAAGATTATGTGCTGGGAGGACTGTCTTTCTCCAGGAGCCCACCCACCCAATCTGAAGTGGGAATAGAGGCAAGACGTTCCCTATATCCTGTCTGCTTGAGTTTCGGAGGCCTTTGCCTTTTTACCTAGAGGCAAAGGAACTAAAGCTATTGCCTTCCTTCCCTGTGAGAAACACAGAAAGAGTTTGACCATTAGCTTGCCTTCCCTTGCTCTTACATGGCCAGATAAATCTAGCTGCTAAATACAGTGTTAGGGCTGGGGGCTCCCAAAGTCAAGACTTGAAAATCCCACACGCAAGGCCACCTCTCACTTCTTCCAGCGCTGTGGCAGCCTTCTCCTGCGTCACCAGTCATGGACGTGTGGGCAGGGCTCTGCCCAGGACAGCCTGCCGCTTGCATAGCTGTCAGGTGGTTTGGTGTTATGTTTATTTAAGTAGGCACATTACAAGCATCACACAGAAATTTTGATCTTTTACTGCTCCTTTTTAAAAATAGAATTTTGTTTGTTGAACTCCCTACATTAATTTCAAGCAGTGAAGATTTTGTGGTGCCTGAGATGGCTAAGGCCATTGGGAGTGACCTTAACTGGGTGAAGAACTTGGAGATTGATATTGGTATTGGTCCCTAAAATATGGGTGGTTGTATTTTTTATAAGACTTCACTCTTCTGCCCTTTACAGTCCTCCCAACTTCCTGTTCTTGTGAGAAAGAGGACTATTCTTCTGAACAAAGATCAGGCCAAACGCCCAAGGAGTGAAAAAAGAGCTTGACAGCACTTTGCTACCTAGTGAGAACTAGCATGGTTGGGTTGGTTCTGGGTTGCTACAGTTTCTGAGTTAAAACTCAGACTCCTCAGCCCCACAAATCTCACACATCATTTCATTGTGGGCATGTCCACAAGTGTCCCAAGCCATGTTTCCAGCTGCTCCAAGGAATTAACTCAATAATCCTGCTAACTAAAATGGGGAGGGTCAAGAACAATTTGCCAGTTAAGGTTTGTAAAAGGTCTTAGGTTCTCATCACTCAGGGTAGTGTCAGTGTTGTTAGAGGATCTACTCTAGCAACACTTTTCTCAGGAGGGAGACTACATAAGCCCTGGCAGGCAACAACAGATTCTTGGTCTGTCTGCAGAGCAGGGAATAGCAGAAGGGAAGCAGCTTCTTCTCCCCACTTAGGAGGAAGGTTAAGTTCAAGAAAGCAGAATTCTCTCTTCCCACATCCTCCCCATGTGGCAGCCATGGACAGGCCCTCAGGAGCAGTGACAGTGGTTACTAGGATATTCTGTCCCTTGAAGGTAGCTATGTCTCATTGGGTTTGCAGTGATGGCTCAGAAATTATTTATTTAGAAGACAAGGTTTTTAATTTAGCACAGTGAAGGCAAGAAATGCAGTTCCTGTCCCTTTCAAAGCACAGAACAAGGAAAGGAGCCCATTTAAATTGTGAGCCTCAGCACTGATATTTAAGTCATTGAAAAGAAGCTATTTGAAAAGAATCACCTGATGAGTCCTCGGTGTAGGTTGATTGGAGGTTGGGGGTTAGGAAGTCATAGGTGTGTGGGAGAGTCTGTGGTAATGTTCTGAGTCAACGTTGAGTCCTGGGGCCACCCCCTATAATTAGAAGAGTTTCTGTGTTATATACTAGGGATTTCTATAAGATTTCATTTGGAAAATGGTGTATTAACTGTTTTTAAAAAAGCAAAAACCACTAAAAATCCCCCACATAAATAGCTTATTGTTATTACTTAGGTCTCATACTCTTGTCTCTTCTTTTATGATCAACCAAATGCCACATCCCCATGTCATGCTCATTGTTGTGGTGTCTCCTGGGGAGGTATGTGGCTCTCAACCTCTCCCTCCTTCCATAGTACCTTTGGGGAGCAGGGGTGTATTTCAGTATTCCTACCTTCTCTGAGTTTTCTGGGGTTGAGTAAGACCATGAGGGACTTAGTCAGTACTTCTCGTAGTGGTTAAAAAAACATCCTGACATGTCTATCTTACTGAGGTTTCCCCATGCATGGTCATAGTGGGTCTCTAGAGGATGATTTTGTCCTGAACTCCAGACCACAAGATCCTCAGTGTCATAAACACACATCTATATGATTTTCTGTCTCAGATTCTGCAAATCTACATATGTGACTCCAATGGGTAGTTTTTGAGGCAGGGTCTAATATGTCTTTCTTTCCTGTAGAGATTCTCTCTGATGCATAGCCATATGTACCCACACCAGATAAACAATATTACCTCTTATTTAATCTCAAATGTGTTCTGTGCTTTGAAGGAAAAGTAAGGAAAATGCTCTGAATGCAGTAGGTTGACTTATGCCTGTATGTTCAAAGGCAGATTATATACGTTTATGTCATTAAGTATGAAAAGTCTGATTTCCTTAAGTACTAAGCTTGACGGTTGATATCTATGACATTTCACTTTGACCCTTCTTATTTTATTTTTATTGTGAAGGTACATATTCATTGTTTCAAACACCTGGTTTGGCTTGTGATTATCTTTCAAAATGTTTTTAGAGCAATTTTTGTGAAACAATGGATACGTCAAAAATTCATGTTCTTTTCGAATATGAGTTCCATCTTGAAACAAATGCAGTGCAGACATCCTGAAATATCAACAAAATGGGAAGGATGTGGCTACTGAACTCACAGTATGCCAATAGATTGAGAAGTTCTGTTCTGGTGATTTTAATCTTGAAAATGAGCCACTTGAGCCACCTGAGACCAAGGTGGATAATGTTGAGCTGAAAGCTATAGTGGAAGCGAACCCATTTCAATCTCCTCATGAATTATCAGCAAGGTTTGATGTTACTATTCCAACGATATTGGACCATTTGAAAGAAATTGGGTTGGTAAAGATAGATGGGTACCACATAAATTAAACAAGCATCAGAAAAGAAATCATCTCGAAGCTTGTCTTTCTTTGCCGTCATGACATAAAGGAAAATCATTTCTATACTGTATTGGTACATGTGATGAAAAATGGATTATTTTTGACAATTGCAAGAGTTTTACACAACAATTAGATAAACATGAAGTGCCAAAACACAGTCCAAAATTGAATATTCATCAAGAAAAGCTAATGGAGTCCATTTGGTGGTCCAGTGCTGGTATTATCCACTACAGTTTCATGAAACCTGGTCAATTGATTACAGGAGCTGTTTACTGCAACCAATTGGACAAAATGATGAGGATGCTTGTGAGTAAGCAGCCAAGATTGGTCACTAGAGACAGGCCAATACTCTTGCAAGACAATGCTTGAACACATGTCACGCAAACAATCCTGCTCAAACTATGGCAGCTGGACTTGGAAACTCTCTGTCATCCACTGTATTCAGCAGACCTTGCACCAACTGACTACCACTTCTTCCAGGCTTTGGACCACTTCTTGCAAGGAAAAATATTCAATTCTCAACAAGCTGTGGAAAACACCTTTCATGATTTCATTGTCACTCGCTCTCCAGGCTTCTTTGCTGCTGGCATAAAAAAGCTACTGTTAAGATGGCAAAACCATGTCGATAATTTAGGCACATACTTTGATTATTTGTACTGCTTCTTGTTCAAGATACAATAAATTAAAGTTTTGATTTGAAATCAGACATTTCATATTTAATGGCAAAAAATAACCTTTAATTTGCAAAGACAAGATTATTGCAAAATCAATATACTTTTAATCTCGGGTAAATTTTCTTTGCTAGAAATTCCTTAAAAATCCCAAATATTGTTCAAATATATTTACAAAGAAACTAAGATAGTGACATTAGCAAAATAAACTGCAGATTAAGTCATCTCTGAGCTCCTTGTCACCCCAGAGAAACATAAAAAAAAAAACCTAGAAAGTGGCTGTTGCAACTAAGTGAACACCCTATTAAGAAAAATCCTCATTCAAATTGGTAGAAATATTTGTGGCGTTTTAACTCACCCTTTCCTCACCCTTTCCCTGGCTTGGTGTAGTCTTGGCCTGAAGGAGGCAGCAGTGCAATGCCCAGTTCTCCCCTTTGAATATCAGCGAGTAAAGGAGACCTTATTTACATTTTAGCCTCTCTTGGGTCTGCCTGAACCACTGGTCTCAGTTTCATCTAAGTCAGATCTTGGGCACAAAAAGCAGAGGGTACTAATTGTGACAGTTGCAGGGAAACTGCAGACAGACCTATAGATGCCTGGGTCAACAGATTCTATTACAGCCATTAAATAGATTATCTGATGCCCTTTGCTAGAAATTAGGGTGAGGCTCTTGGGTAAATTAAGATATTTAAAAGGATCCCAGCATATGAGAATATTTAGAGAACACAATTAAGGCTCAGGCAAAATGCAGGGTGAGAAAAGCCAGAGAACTTAAGCTTTCAGCACAAATTAATACCTAGGCTCAGCCAGCCCAGATATTCAGTGACAGACTCTCATGGCACAGGGTCAGTCTACAAAGACTAGTAGAGGTGGTTGTTCTTTCAAATGACTATTTTTTTACAACAAAAAGATCACAAGGCATATAGAGGAACAAAAACATGATCCACTCCAATTAGCAAAATAAATAGAGAGGAAACACAAGCGTTGGACTTATTAGATAATAATTCTAGAAAAACTGTATCATGTGCTTAAATAGTTAAAGGAAAACAGATAAAAACTAAAAATGTAGGAAATATATGAAAAAATGAGAATATTAATAAAGAGATGGATATTATAAAAACAAGCTAAATAGAAATTTTAGAGCTAAAAATACAAAAAATTAAAATAAAAGTTGACTAGAAAGGTACAATAATCAAATCTGAGCAAACAGAAAAAATAATGAATGGACTTGAAGAAGAGCCATTAAATTGTCATCTCTGAGGAGCAGAAAGACAAAAGCATGAAGAAGAAAGGTCACTATACTATATAGAATTTGTAGGACACCATCAAGTGGAGCAAAATATGCATCATAGAAGTTCAAAAAGTAAAGCAAAAAAGGTAGATGAGAGATATTTAAACAAATAATGGCTGAAGTATTCCATATTTGATAAAAGACACAAATATGTAATCCAAGCCAAGCTCAACAAACTCTGAATAGGATACAACCCCGTCTGAGAAAAGCAAAAAAACAAAAACCACAATGAGACACATTATAATTTTGAAAACAGCCAGAGAGAAGTGACATGTCACATAAACCATAGACTCTAAATAATATTATAAGCCTGTTTTTCTATAGAAACCGTGGAGGGCCATACACAGTGGAATGATATACAGTCGTGTGCCACATAATGATGTTTTCATCAACACACTGCATGTGATGGTGGTTCCATAAGATCATAATGGAGCTGAAAACTTCTTATTGCCTAATGACACTGTAGCCATCATGATGTTGTAGCTCAATGCATTACTTGCATGTCTGTGGTGTTGCTGTGGTAAACAAACCCACTGCTCTGCTAGTTGTATGAAAGTGCAGCACAGCACAGTATAGTAATGTCCTAGGCCTTCACATTTACTCACCATTCATTCGCTGACTCACTCAGAGCAACTTCCAGTCCTGCAAGCTCCATTCATGGTAAGTACCCTATACGGAGATACCATTTTTTATCTTTTATATTGTGTATTTAACTGTACCTTTTCTATGTATAGATATGTTCAGATACAAACTTACCATTGTGTCACTATTGCCTACAGTACTCAGTACAGTAACATGCTGTATGGGTTTGAAGTTTAGGAGCAATAGGATATACCATTTAGCCTAGGTATGTAGTAGGCTATACCATCTAGGTTTGTGTGAGTACACTCTATAATGTTCCACAATGACAAAATTACCTAATTACCCTCGTACCCCCATTTCTGACAAGATATCCTCATTGTTAAGAAACACATGCCTGTATTTAAAATAAAACCACTATCAATGTCTCTCCGCATCCACGCCAACATGTATTGTTTTGGGACTTTTTGATAAAGGCCATTCTCACTGGAGTTAAGTGATATCTCATTGTGGTTTTGATTTGCATTTCCCTGATGATTAGAGATGTTGAGCAATTTTTCATATGTTTGTTAGCCATTTGGCAACCCCTGTGGAAAGCAATATGGAGATTCCTTAAACAGATTCAAGTAGAATCTTCCATTCCATCCAGCAGTCCCATTATTGGGTATCTACCCAGAAGAACAAAAGTCATTCTATGAAAAAGACACCTGCACCCGAATGTTTACAGCAGCACAATTCACAATTGCAAAAAAGTGGAAACAACCCAAATGCCCGTCAACTCATGAATGGATTAGTAAAATGTGGTATTTGTATACCATGGAGTATTACTCAGCTATAAGAAATAATGGTGATATGGCATCTCTTTGGTTCTCCTGGAGAGAGTTGGGACCCATTCTATTAAGTGAAGTATCCCAAGAGTGGAAAAATAAGCACCACATGTACTCACCAGCAAATTGTTTCCCTGATCATCACCTAAGTGCACATTTGGGAATAACACCAATTGGATATCGGACGGA
>CM052445.1:66565545-66585667 GCA_028533085.1 Varecia variegata | reverse complement strand
CACGGTGGATAACAGACTTAAACCTTAGGTGCAAAACTTTTAGAATTCTAGAAGAAAATTGAGGAAAGACTCTTACAGACATTGGCCTATGCAAAGAATTTATGAAGAAGACCCCAATGGCAATCACAGCAACAACAAAAATGAATGAATTGGACCTGATTAAATTAAAAAGCTTCCATGCAGGCAAAGAAACAGTCACAAGAGCAAACAAACAACCCACAGAGTGGGAAAAAATTTTTGCATGCTACACATCCGATAAAGGACTGATAACAAGAATGTATTTAGAACTCAGGAAAATCAGTAAGAAAAAAATCAAACAACCCTATCAAAAAGTGGGCAAAGGACATGAATAGAAATTTTTCAAAAGAATGCCTAACAAATATATAAAAAAATGCTCAACATCTCTAATCATAAGGGAAATGCAAATCAAATCCACAATGAGATATCACCTAACTCCAGTGATAATGGCCTTTATCAAAAAGTCCCGAAACAATACATGTTGGCATGGATGTGGAGAGAGGGGAACACTCATACACTGTTGTTGAGACTGCAAACTAGTGCAACCCCTGTGGAAAGCATTATGGAGATACCTTAAACAGATTCAAGTAGACCTACCATTCAATCCAGCAATCCCATTTTTGGGCATTTACCCAAAAGAACAAAAGTTATTCTATAAAAAAGACAGCTGTACACGAATGTTTATAGCAGCAAAATTCATAATTGCAAAGATGTGGAAACAACCCAAATGCCAATCTATTCACGAGTGGATTAGTAAAATGTGGTATACGTATACCATACAGTATTACTCAGCTATAAGAAATAACAGTGATATGGCATCTTTGGTTCCCATGGAGAGAGTTGGAACCCATTGTATTAAGTGAAGTATCCCAAGAATGGTAAAATAAGCACCACATGTACTCACCAGCAAATTGGTTTCCCTGATCATCACCTAGGTGCACATTTGGGAATAACACCAATTGGGTATCGGACAGAGGTGGGGGGTGGGGGGAGGGGATATGTGTATACGTATATGATGAGTGTTATGTGCACTGTCTGGGGAATGGACACGTTTGAAGCTCTGCCTCAGGGGGATGTGTGGGACATAGGCAATATATATAACGTGAACTTTTGTA
The DNA here is from genome assembly GCA_028533085.1 of Varecia variegata. Lineage (NCBI taxonomy): Eukaryota > Metazoa > Chordata > Mammalia > Primates > Lemuridae > Varecia > Varecia variegata. Next base: position 66,584,534 of record CM052445.1, on the reverse strand, counting down.
CCCCCACAATAAACTGAAATAAATAAAAAAATAAAATAAAAAATAAAAAATAAATAAAATGTGTTGGGGAGGATTCTGTCTTTCTCAATGTTGTGGAATAATTTTTCAGGATAGGCACCAGTTCTTCTTTGTAGGTGTGGTAAAGTTTGACTGTGAAGCCATCAGGTCCTGGGCTTTTCTTTTTGGGGAGGTTTTTTATTCATGTTTCGATTTCAGTTCTTGATATTAGTCAGCCAGTTTGAGCCTAGGGATGTTGTGTGTTTCTAAAAATTTGTCCATTCCCTCCACATTTTCCAATTTTTGTAGAATTCATAGATGATATCTTGTATCTCTGTGGCATCAGTTGTAATTTCTCCTTTCATTTTCCTGATGGACATTATTAGAGATTTTTCTTTTCTTATCTTAGTTAGTCTAGCCAAAGGCATGTCAATTTTGTTTATTTTTTAAAAGAACCAACTTTTTGTTTTATTAATCTCCCATATAGTTTTCCTGTTGTCCATTTCATTTAGTTCTGATTTGATGTTATTAATTTCAGTACTTCTGCTAGGCTTGGGATCAGTCTGTTCTTCTTTCTCCACCTCTTTGAGTCTATTCATTAGGTTGTCTATTTGTAAATTTTCTGTCTTTTTGATATAGGCATTTGTGGAAATAAACTTTCCTTTTAGGATGGCCTTAGCTGTGTCCCACAGATTTTGATAGCTTGTGTCTCCTTTGTCATTTAGTTCAAAGAACCTTTTGAATTCCATCTTGATTTCCTCAATTATGAAATGATCATTCAGGAGAAGGTTGTTTAGCTTCAATGACTTTGAGTAAAATTGAGAATTTCTGTTAGGGTTGATTTCTACTTTTATTCCACTGTGATCTGAGAAGATGCATGGTATAACTTCTATTTTTTTAAATATTTTTAAGACATGCTTTATGTCCTACGATATGGTCAATTTTAGAGAATGTCCCATGAGCTGATGAGAAGAATGTATATTCAGTGGAGTTTGGATAGAATGTCCTGTAAATGTCAGTCAGGCTCATTTGTTCTAGCGTTCTGTTTAAGTCCATTATTTCTTTGTTTATTTTGTTTTTGGAGGATCTGTGCTGTGCTGTCAGTGGGGTGTTGAAGTCTCCAGCTATTATGGTGTTGCTGTTTATCATTTTGTTTAGTTCAAGTAGGGTTTGCTTTATGAATCTGGGCACACCTAAGTTGGGTGCATACATATTAAGTATACTTATGTCTTCTTGTTGAACTGTATCCTTCACCATTATATAGTGACCATCTTTGTCTCTCATTACTTTTGTTGATTTAAAAACTAAGTTATCTGAAATTAAAATAGCCATGCCAGCCTGCTTTTGGCTTCTGTTTCCTTGAAATATCAATTTCCATCCCTTTATTTTCAATGTAGCTGCATCTTTCCAGGTTAGATGAGTTTCCTGGAGACAGCAGATACTTGGCTTGTACTTTTTTATCCATTGGGCCAGCCTTTGTCCCTTGAGCGGGGAGTTCAAGCCATTCACATTTATTGAGAGAACTGATAAGTGGGGCAGATTTGTGTTCATCCTGTTGGGTAGAAGTTCATTGCTATGTTTTCTCGCTTGGGCCATTGTGGAACCTGGCCTTTGATCTTTAGCTTTTGATTAGTTTTATATTCGTGAGTGTTTCTTGTTCTGGTCCATGTGCAACTCTGTTTTGAGTACTACTTGGAGGTCTGGTCTTGTCTTGGTGAATTCCCTCAGTCTTTGTTTATCTGAGAATGTTTTAATTTCTCCTTCATATACAAAACTTAGCTTTGCTGGGTATAAGATTCTAGGCTGGGCATTATTCTGTATCAGAAGAGTGTGGATGTGGCCTGAGTCTCTACTTGCTTGTAAGGTTTCAGTTCAGAAATGTGGCATTATTCAGATGGGCTTTCCTTTTTATGTTTCTTGTTTCTTTCTCCTTACAGCTCGAAGAAGCTCCTCTTTAGTGGATATTTTCGTCAGTCTGATGACTGCATGATACGGTGTCTTCCTACTTGCAATGAATCTCCCAGGGGATCTTTGAGATCCTTGAACCTGTATATCTAGAGTTTTAGCAAGGCCTGGGAAATTTTCCTCAATTATATCTTCAAATAGCTTATCCAACCCTTGCGTATTTTCTTCTTCACCCTCAGGAATGCCCATAACTCTCACTTTAGGCTTCTTCACATAATCCCACGTTTCTTGCAGCCTCTGGTATTTTCTCTTATTTCTTTTCTCTATCTCTGTGACTGACTTATTTAATTTTAAGGTGTTTTCTTCAATCTCTGAGAGTCTTTCTTCTGTTTGATCTATCCTACTCTTGAGGCTTTCCACTGTGTTTTGTAGTTCCCTGAATAAATTCTCCCTTTCCAGGAGTTTGGGTTGAGTTTTCTTTAATATTTCAATTTCTTTAGTGAATTTTTCTTCCAATCCTGGACTTTTTCTGTGGTTTCTTTGTGTTGGTTATCCATTTTTTCTTGCATATCACTCAGATTTTTGATGATCCATATTTAAAATTCTTCTTCTGTCATTTTGGTGTTCTGAGTTCGGTTAATGTCCATTGCTAGAGAGCTGGTGTTTCTCTTTGGGGGTGTGCTTTCCATATGATTCTTCATACTTCTGAAGTTCTTTCGCTGATTCCTTCCCATCTGGAACAGCTGCTGCCTCTTGCCTTTAGATTTTCATTTGGGTGATGACACATCCTATTTAGTCTCTGAGCCACTAGGTCGTCTTTTGGGGTGAGATTTGACCACACCCTATATGATGAGTCAGTAGATGCAATAAAAGGGTGTGCAGAATGACTTCCCTGTCAATAGGTGGTGCTTGCCAGAAGGAGCAGGCTGTAGTGTTGTTTTTGGGCCTTGTAACCAGCTCTCTTTCCTCTGTTGGGAGACTCTAGTGCCTCACGTTGTGGGTGGGACTCTGGGACTTCCAGGTGTGTCCTTATTCTGCATCTCAGTGGGGGCAGGTCAGGGAGTGAGTCTGGGCAGAGATGGGTTGGGTGAGCCTGCCCTCAAGCTTCACAAATGTTGTTAGCTGGGGTCAAAAGTCTGTTCTTTGACTCTGGGAAAAACTGCCAGGGAGGGGAAGGTATGGCACCTCTCTGCAGAAAAGTCTGTGTGTGGAGGGTGGGGCTGAGACCTACAGTCTAGAGCAGGCCTTGCTCCTTTCCACCCTTCCCAATTCCACAGTTTCTCTGGGGCCTCTGTCAGCAGGCAGGACCTCAAGCCAGTGGATCTACCCTGGCTCTCATGCAGGCCAGGAGGTTCCTTGCCCAGGATCACAGCCTGGGCTGGGCTCACGGCCTTCATGTGAGAGGAGGGTTGCCCCTTAGGCATGCTGATCTGCCCCTGAGGGCACACACACTCAGTAGGGTCGTTCACAAAACCCTTCTGTGCCCCAGGCAAATGCGATTGAGGCCTGGGTATACAGGATCTGGTCTGCAGGCCTGTCCCCTGGGCCCTGGAGATCAATCCCTGTCCCTTCCAGGGAGAGGAGTGCTGGTCTCAAGTCACCCACAGGGTGCCCAAGATGGATCGGTGTCTCTCCACCTCAGGATTTGTCCCATTCTCCTGGAGTCAGCAGCTAAGCAGCACCCGGGAGTGCAGGTGGGGAGGGAGCTTGCAATCTGAGTACCCCTCAGTCTGCTGTAGGTACCCAAAAGGAGATGTTCCATTCCCTGCAGATGCCTCCGGGTGGTGGCTAAATTGTCTGTCTCGGCAGTGGCTGGTAGGCAAAAGGGAAGGGGAGAATAAAACAATATGGCGCCTACTGATTGGCTTGGATCTGCAGACTGGAAGGTGCCTCGAGGCAGATGGGAGCCTGGTGCCCTGTCCGCAAAAGGCTCATGGCTCACTGGCGGTGGCCATCTCTGGGCTGGTGTGGGCAGGTCTCTGTACTCAGGAGCCCCCTGCAGTCCAAAATGGAAGGGCGAGGAAATGTAGCTGCTTCATCTACCCTTGTTGCTGGTCCTCAAGACTCCAGGGGGCCTTTCTCCTTCCATTTCTCCTCCTCAACTTCTTCATGTGGACTGTCCTATAGTTTCAGGCACTCTTCCTTCTGACCTTCGTCTAATCTATGTTTTTCTGCCTTATTTTTTTTTTCACTTTCTTTTAAAATCTGTCTTTCTTGCAGAGACACTCTGGCTGGCGGTTTTTCTAGTCCACCATCTTAACCTGAGTCCTCCTTTGTCATTTAATTCAAAGAATCTTTTTATTTTGGTCTTGATTTCTTCATTTATAAAATAATCATTCAGGAGAAGGTTGTTTAGCTTCCATTACTTTGAGTAGGAATGAGAATTTCTGTTAGAGTTAATTTCTACTTTTATTCCATTGTGATCTGAGAATATGCATGGTATAATTTGTATTTTTAAAAATTTTTTAAGACATGGTTTGTGTCCTAGGATATGGTCAATCTTAGAGAATGTCCCATGAGCTGATGAGAAGAACGTATAGTATATTCAGTGGAGTTGGGATAGAATATCCTGTAAATGTCAGTGAGACCCATTTGTTCTAGCATTCTGTTTAAGTCCATTATTTCTTTGTTTATTTTCTTTTTGGAGGATCTGTCCTGTGCTGTCAGTGGGATGTTGAGGTCTCCAGCTATTATGGTGTTGCTGTTTATCATTTGGTTTAGATCATGTAGGGTTTGCTTTATGAATCTGGGTGCACCTAAGTTGGGTGCATATATGTTAAGTATACTTATGTCTTCTTGTTAAATTGTACCCTTCACCAATATATAGAGACCATCTTTGTCTTTCATTACTTTTGTTGATTTCAAAACTAAGTTATCTGAGATTAAAACTGCCACGCCGGCCTTCTTTTACCTTCTGTTTGCTTGAAATATTGATTTCCACCCTTTTATTTTCAGTCTAAATGCATCTTTCCAGGTTAGATGAGTTTCCTGAAGACAGCAGATACTTGGCTTGTATTTTTTTATCCGTTGGGCCAGTTTATGTCTCTTGAGTGGAGAAATCAAGCCATTCACATTTATTGAGAGAACTGATAAGTGGGGCAGATTTCTGTTCTTCCTTTTGGGTAGAACTTCACTGCTATGTTTTCTCTCTTGAGCCATTGTGGTATCTGGCCTTTGATCTTTAGCTCTTGAGTAGTTTTACATTCATGGGTCTTTCTTGTGCTTTTCCATGTGTAACTCTGTTTTGAGTACTTCTTGGAGAGCTAGTCTTGTCTTGGTGAATTCCCTCAGTCTTTGTTTATCTGAGAATGTCCTAATTTCTCCTTTGTATACAAAACTTAGCTTAGCTGGGTACAGGATTCTAGGCTGGGCATTATTCTGTTTCAGAAGAGTGAGAATGGGGCCCCAGTCTCTTCTTGCTTGTAAGGTTTCAGTTGAGAAATCTGGTGTTGTTCAGATGGGCTTTCCTTTTTTTATTCTTTGTTTCTTTCTTCTTACAGCTCGAAGAAGGGTCTCTTTAGTGGATATGTTGGTCAGTCTGATGACTGCGTGACGTGGTGTCTTTCTATTTGCAATGAATCTCCTAGCGGTCCTTTGAGCTTCTTGAACCTGTATATCTAGAGTTTTAGCATGGCCTGGGAAATTTTCCTCAATTGTATCTTCAAATAGCTTCACCAATCCTTGCGTATTATCTTCTTCACCCTCAGGAATGCCGATAACTCTCACGTTAGGCTTCTTTAGATAATCCTACATTTCTTGCATACTCTGGTCTTTTATTTCTTTGCTCTATCTCTGTGACTGACTTATTTAATTGGAAAGTGTTATCTTCGATCTCTGAGATTCTTCCTTCTGTTTTATCTACCCTGCTCTTGAGGCTTTCCACTTTTTTTTGTAGCTCCCTGAATAAATTCTTCATTTCCAGGAGTTCGGTTTGGTTTTTCTTCAATATTTCGATTTCTTTAGTGAATTTTTCTTCTAAGTCCTGGATTTCTTTTTGTGATTTCTTTGTGTTGGTTATCTATTTTTACTTGCATATCATTCAGCTTTCTTAGAATCCATGCTTGAAATTCTTCCTGTGACATTTTAGTGTTCTGAATTTGGTTTGTGTCCATTGCTAGAGACCTGGTGTTTCTCTTTGTGGGCCTGTTTTCCATTTGATTCTCTATACTCCCAGAGTTGTTTCCCTGCATCTTTCCCATTTGGATCAATTGTTGCTTCTCTCCCTTCAGCTTTTGTCTGCATAGTAACATGCCTTGTGCTTTGTTCCTAGGCTACATAACAGCCTCGTTGTGTTGCTTCCTTTGTCACTAGGGGGAGCAACTTATGTGTTGTTCAGGATTCTTCTACCACAGTTGGGAGGCTGTTCCTGGTGGTTCCAGCCCCAGAGTATTGTTTGACCTAAAACTGGCTTGATGAGTTAAGTCACTGTGCTGGCAACTTTCGATCTGCAGCCAAGATTCACACCAGTTGCAGAGAGAAAATGTCTTCCTCCTGTCTCTCCCTCTCCAGAGGTGGCATCCACCTCTTTCCACGTGAAAGACGCTGGCTAGGGGGAGGGTGTGGTGCCACTGTTTGCCCAGTACCCCAGCTGCTGCAGATCCCACGGGCGATGGTCTACCCCACTCCCATGTCTGCAAGGTCCACGCTCTAATCTCTCATGACTGGGGGAGCACTCAAAGTTCACACATCAAAACGGGACCCTTGCCCATAGGTCGTGCAAGGGCGGACTCCCAGTGAGAGTCCACGGGCTAGGGGAGGGAGCTGCCTGTCACCCTATCGCACCACAGCAGCTAGGCTGTGGACCCTGAAAATGGCGACTGCCCACCTGCAGATCACCAGCACTGGGGGTGAATGTTCAGGGGTTGGCAGGTACCAGATCCAGCGCTGTGTCATCAAGATGCCCCCTTGTCTCATTTATGTTGCCCTCCCACAATCTCACCCCTGTTCAGCAGGGGCTCTCATTCTTTCTGATACACCTGAGTGGGCCTAATTGCCCACAGTGATTTCCAGGTTAGAGTTCCCTAATTAGTTTTCACCTCCATTAATCTGGACCCACTGAGTGGTAGAGGCAGTTTAACTGTCTCCTAACTGCCTCCAGTGGTAGCCCAGACCAGTCCCTCCCCCACCAAGTGCAGTCCTGGCACAGAGCTCAGGAGTTCAAGATGCTTCTTGCTAATGTCTCCTCTCCACAGGGCCCTACATCTCCCATGGTGATTTTGCACCAACTTCAGGCAGATCCCTGACTGAGTGGATGTGGAGGTCAGTGGGGAAGCAAGATGTTCTCCTGTGGGACTGATCCCACCTCACTCCCTGGTGAGGCGGGTGCAGCTGTCCCACACTCTACTCTCTATTGTTTGTCTTGCACTCTCCAGATTTTCAAGATCTTATCTCCCGTTCACCTTATCTTTTTCTTGCTTTTTGTGTCCCACGCTGATTCTCCATGGATTCACACCTTTGTTCTTACGGGAGAGTGATCTACTCGCATTGTAGCAGGTCGAGATCTATGTCTTCCTCTCTGGGAGCACGAATCTAGGTTACCTTCACTCTGCCATCTTTTCTCTCTGTATACTTTTCTTTTTAATGTTAATTTTAGAGAGCTATGAATGTAAGTGATTTTAACTAGAAGGACTTTATTTTTGGAATGTGAATAAGAAATGCATCTTTATTTGATACTTTATGTGGATTATCTGATGTTGGATAAAATATACAATCCTCTGATAAATTTAGGGCAATTATAGTTAACAATAATTTATTATATTTCAAAATAGCTAGAAGTTTTCAAATGTTCCCAACATAAAGCAATGATAAATATTTCAGGTGAATCATGTCCCAATTACCCTGATTTGATCATTATATGTTCCATGCTTGTATCAAAATATAACATGCACTCCATGAATATGTACAATGATTATGTATCAATAAAAAAAGAAAATGAGATATCAAGAAAAGCCAGTTCTTTTGCAAATTTAGTTGATCTGTCATTAAGAGAAAATTAAATGAAAACATTTTGTTAGATCAATGGATTTCTTTTGGAGCATAAAATTTGTGCTATTGATGACCAAGAAGCATGAAATGTAGTAACTGGAATGAACTACGTACAAGAATATACCTGATTATGTGTAGTAATGTAGTCTTAATTATATCTCAAAGTAATTATGAACAAGTTTGCTTTACCTCAAACTTTCCAGATTTAAACTTTTTAAATCTAAAAGATTTGTACTCTCATCAGCTTGTTGAGCAATGATATTTTGAATCCGGTTTTCAGTGATCAAAAGCAACAGCAGTTAATTGAATGCATGAATGGAATGATGACCACTGTAATGGACTGAAATCACCATGTTACAGCAATGTTTCCTGCACACTTCCCATTTCTAGTTTCTCAGAAGGGCTAAAGAATATTCTAACTATTAAATCTTTGTATCTGCTATAATACACCTGCCTTTTGATCTCTTTACTTAAGTGAGTAAGGTATTAAGCAGGACTGTCACAAATGTTAGGTTTCCCAGTAAACCAGAAGTGTGGTATTATTTGATATTTATCTTATATTTGTAACCTGAATTTTACCATCTAGATGTCATGTTTACATGTTGAGTCATCAAGAGTGAAATGAAGGCACTACATTAAAATAATTTTTGAAGAAATTTGTCATGTTCAATAATCTTTAGCATAGTAAGTTCCATTGGTCATATGAATTTTGGTATGTTTCAGAGAGATCAGTAAATAAAATATTACATAAATACAAAAAATAAAAATAAAAGATAAGTAAATGATAAATAATGATAGTTTTTTTCTTAAAATTAAAAAATGAATCAGCTGCTTAAATACTTGCACACTTTTAAAAATTTATGAATCTCTTTTTAAACCTAAACATGAATTATACATACATTTGTATTATATAATTTTGGAATACATTAGGATGATTCCTAATAATCTACTGTGAAATGATAGTCACATGTACTAAAACTGGTAAATACAGTCAATAACCAATATTATCTATAAATTCTTTCCTGAATTTATGGTATATAAGACTAAAGTTTACACTAAATAATTCTATACTCATGAAAATATGGTCATAAAATGATATTGTGTGACAAAATGTATACTAAAAGTTTATATGAATGGAAATGGTACTTTAAATGTGAGATTTATTTGGTCATAATTATAAATAAATCAAGATATTTATGTTATCAAAGGAAATTTAGATCACAAATAGTATTTATTAAGGAAGAGATGGCGCATTGTATCCTGACATGTGATGGATCTTCTGGATATGAGAAAACTTAGGGCAACCTGAAAATGTTTAGATATGACATGGGTAACATGAATATTGTCCAAGAGAATATATCTTCCTATATATTTTTTATCTTTGTATTAATGTTGATTCACCACTGTGGGAGGTATAAGATCTAAAAGCACAGGAACATATGTGTGCATAAATAACTGCATATTCTAGATCTTTATACTCTAAGAAATTTCTGGTTCTCAAACTCTGTACCCTTCTAAGTAATTGAAAATACACATTCCTTAGATAATAAATAAGATTGTTAATTCCTGTGTTACCAAAATAATGCAAAATATTATATACTCTTTTTCTCTTCTGCAGTAGACTCTGTTGCAGAAACACTTGAAGGAATGAGGTGCCCCCAGTAGGATTCCATGCAAGGACACTGGAGAACTATGCTTGTCTACACTTTAGAGGACATTCTTCTGATTCTGATTCTATGAAAGCCATTTGACAGTGCTGTAAATTCACATAACTCATAGCAATGCAAAGTGAATTGTATTTATGGACATGCAAATTCAGGTCTGACCAACCATTTTAAAGGACTCTGAAGGTAGAGTGTTTCTGTCAAAAACTCACCTGCTAGCTTGTTTATAGAATTACTAACTTACATGTGAGTAAGGGAAGTCCCTTTTGGGAAGATTAAACACTTCAGGTATTTAAGAGATAATAAGAAGAGATAAAGTGATCCAAATTTATGGGACATCTGATGAAGAGTAGTGAGATTGATACAATTTTAAAAATCTAGTCTGAGATTGCTTATAAAACTTCCAGCAAAGCAGATGTAAAGCTTCTTTGGTACATCCAAAGCACCAGTACAAATAATCAGACCAAGTCCAATGGGTCCAGCCTTATTTAGTTATCATCAAGATATTTCTGCAAAATCAATTTTGATCAAAAGCATGGAGTTGCAGCAAAAGTCTCTGCTTTGGAGGAAAACAATATATTGTGTAGACATTAGAGGAAACCTCGCTAGATCTGACATGGGATCACTGTAGGGTCTTAAATATTAATAACTCACATCAAACCCATGAGAATCAGTTTTTCATCTTTTTAATAAGACTATATGTTAAAAATCTATTTGTTACAGAATTTTTCAAATCACTGAACTGAGGCGCTTTTCTTCAGTTCTTATTTTAAATCGATGGAAGCAAAGGAAAATGATGTGGATACAAGGAAATTCATGCATGTTGAATTTGTGTGATGACAATAGGTAATTCATTCTGAAATGTGGCATCAATTGGAGGATTTCCTCACCATGATGTAGAAATATGAAGTATGTGCCCTGAATATGGACATTCACAACCTGATTTACTGAGGGGATAATATGGCTGATGCTGTGCAAATAAAATCTGCTAGGCAGGGACACTTAGGAATTTGGAGAAACACACGAATTAGAGCTCATGTAGGAGATCTAAGAGTGATGTGCACATCTTCTACATCATTGATTAATGCTGGTTTGTTGCAGGGAACAATCAAGAATATGTTAAAGACAGAAGAATGAGGAAATGGAAGAAGGGTAAATATTGAAATCAATAACTTTTAAACACAAAGCCAAATTCACGAAGAGAATGGATTTTAAGTGCTCAAAGGAACTTTTCAATCAACCAACCCATCACAGAGCTAAAATAAATAAATAAAGGAAATTTTCACATACATTCTTAACCCTCTGATAACTATGATCAATTTCTATTAAATGATCTTTATTTTTTTCTAGTTTAATCTTTTAGTTTTGGATGCTTAAAACATGACCACTCATTTCAGAATTTCACTTCAAAATATTTGAATGATAAGATGGATAAATATTTAAATGAAAATTAATATGTAAATATCTAAATATTTGTCCTTCTTGCATCAAACTTACTCACAAGGGATCCAGGGAGAGTCATTTATCTTTAAACTAGATTGTATAATTCTTTTTTTCATGTTAGGTGATATTTTATTATATTTCCACTTAGCAGTAACTTTAAGGATAGATATTTTTTCTTTTTTTAAAATTCAGGATATTATGGGGGTACAAACATTTTGGTTACATGGAATGCGTTTGTCTTACCCAAGCCAGGGCTACAATAGTGTCCTTCCCCCACACAGTGTGCTCTGCTTCCATTAGTAGTGGGTTTGCCCCTCCATCCTCTGATCTTGCTGGCACCCAGTGAGTATTACTACGACGTGAACACCTTAGTGTTGGTCAGTTAGTACCAATTTGATGGTGAGTACATGTGGTACATGTGTTTCCATCCTTGTGATACCTAACTTTGAAGGATGGGTGCAAGCTCTATCCAGGATAATATAAGAGGTGCTAGTTCATTATTATTTTTTGTAGTTGAGTTGTACTCCATGGTGTGTGTGTATATGTATGTGTATGTATATATATATATATATATATATATATATATATATACACATACACATACATATACATATATACCACATTTTGTTAATCCACTTATGTATTGATGGGCACTTGGGTTGTTTCCACTTCTTTGCAATTGTGAATTGTGCTGCTATAATCATTCGAGGGCACATGTCTTTATTATAGAATGTCTTATTCCTTTGGATAGATGCATAGTAGTTGGATTGCTGGATCAAATTTTAGCTCTTTGAGGTATCTCCAAATTACTTTTCACAGGGGTTGTATTAATTTGCAGTCCCATTAGCAGTGTAACAGTGTTCCAATCTCTCCACATCCACGCCAGCATTTGTTGTTTTGGGACTCTTTTTATAAAAGCCTTTATCACTGGAGTTAGGTGATATCTCATTGCAGTTTTGATTTCCATTTACCTAATGATTAGAGATGCTGAGCACTTTTTAATACGTTTGTTGGCCACTAGTGTGTCTTCTTTTGAAAAGTTTCTGTCCATGGCCTTTGCCCACCTATTCATTGGGCTGTTTGATGTTTTCTTGTTGGTTTTTTTATGTTCTATAGAGATTCTTGCTATCAGCCCTTTACTGGATGTGTAGAAAGCAAATATTCTCTCCCATTCTGTAGGTTGTCTATTCACTCTAAGGACACTTGGCTGTGCAGAAGCTTTTTAATTTGATCATGTCTGATTTGTTTATTTTTGTTGCTGCTTTGGGGGTCTTCATAAATTCTTTACCTAGGCCAATGTCTAAAAGAGTCTTCCCCACATTTTGTTCCAGAATTCTTAAGGTTTCATGTGTTACGTTTAAGTCTGTTATTCATTGTGAGTTGATTTTTGTGTGAGGTGAGAGATGGGGATCCAGTTTCAATCTTCCATATATGTATATCCAGTTTTCCCAGCAACAATTATAGAATAGAGATTCTTTTCTCCAATGTATATTTTTGTCTGCTTTGTGGAAGATTAGTTGACAACATGAGGATGGTTTTATATCTGGGATCTCCATCCTATTCCAAAGGTCTATACCTCTGTTCTTTTGCCAGTACCATGCCTTTGGTTACTATAGCCTTGTATTAAAATTTGAAGTCTGGCAGACAGATGCCTCCCAATTTGTTCTTTTTGCTTAAGATTGCTTTGGCTATATGAGATCTTCTCTGGTTTCAGACAAAGTGTAGAATTATTTATTTCTAAATCTGTAAAGAATGATGGTGATATTTTGATAGAGATTGTATTAATTCTGTAGATTACTTTAGGTTGTATGGACATTTCAACAATATTGATTCTACCAATCCATGAGCATGGTAGGGATTTCCATCTGTTTACATTTTCTTACAATTTCTTTTCTCAGTGTTTCATAATTCTCCATATATATATATATGTCTCTCACCTCCTCCATATATATATATATATGTCTCTCACCTCCTCCTCTCACCTCCAGTAAATGTATTTCTAAATATTTAATTTTCTTTGATGCTATAAAAAAGGTGTTGTGTCTTTGATTTGATTTTCTGTTTGACTGTTATTGACATATATTAATGCTACTGATTTATGTGCATTAATTTTGTATCCTAAGACTTTAATTCATTCATTCATCAATTCCAGAAGTCTCTTGGTTGAATCCTTGGGATTTTCTAGATATAATAGTATATCATAAGCAAAGAGTGAGAGTTTGACCTCTTCTACCTCTATTTGAACATCCTCAATCCCCCTCTCTTGTCCAATTGCTCTGGGAAGGACCTCCAGCACTACGTTGAATAGAAGTGGAGATAGTGGGAAACCTTGTCTGGTTCCTGTGCTAAGCTGGAATATTTTCAATTTTCCCCATTAAATATGATATTGGCTATAGGTTTACCATATATGGCCTCAATAATTTTAAGGAATGTCCCTTTTAAATTTTCCCCATTAAATATGATATTGGCTGTGGGTTTATCATATATAGCCTTAATAATTTTAAGTAATGTCCCATCTATCCGTATTTCATTAAGAGCTTTTATCACAAAAGTGTGCTGGATTTTGTCAAATACTTTTTCTGCATCTGTTGATAGAATCATATTGTCTTTGTTCTTGCTTTTACTTATGTGGTAAATTGCATTTATAGATTTGAATATGTTGAACCAACCTTACATCTCTGGGACAATGAACATTTATACTATTACAGTCTATTGAATGCATCTTTAATTATTTATCTATTCCCCAAAACACACATAAATTTTGCATCTTGCGTAGCTACTGGTATTTTGTGTAAGATATTATCTTATGGATACTTTCATTTCCACTTGCTATGCTCATTGGTCAACAGATCTATAGAGCTTGAATTTGAGGCAGTCAACTTCTCTGCTACAGTATTTTTTAATAGATATACTTATGTAGGGATGTGCCTGAAAGGGTGATAATTATTTTCTATAAAAATTATCTGCTTAGGTGTATATTGTGAATGAAAGACCATTGCTGTCTAGAAGAGCCTGATGATGATATTCTCTTTAATCTCTGAGGACAGCAGGGAAGAAGAAAGGTACAATGAGCAAGTATTAAAAACCCTGTGTTGTGCAAACCACAATAGTTATGGCTGACTAATATGCAGTTGCCCCTTAAGCAATATGGGTTTGAACTGCATAGATCCACTTATGTGTGGATTTTCTTCTGCCTCTGCACCCCATGACAGCAAGACTAACCCTTCCTCTTCCTCATCCTCCTCCTCAGCCTACTCAATGTGAAGAAAACAAGGATGAAGACCTTTATGGTGATCCACTTTCACTTAATAAACAGCAAATGTATTTTCTCTTCCTTATGATTTTTCAAACATTTTCTTTTCTCTGGCTTACATTATTGTAAGAATACAGTCTATAATACATATAACATGCAAACATGTGTTAAGTGTTTATGTTATTTATAAGGCTTACTGTCAACAGTAGGATATTAGTAGTTACGTTTTTAGTGACTCAAAACTTATATGTATATTTTTGACTGCACAGTAGTTGGTGCCTCATCCCTACCCCATGATCATTTTCCCAGACTAGAAGGTCCACAGCTGAGCAGATGATATGAACATAGATGTGTTTACACTCATGCCAATTAAGCATCAGGTGTTCCTTAGAGTACTAAGTGATTTAAATCTTGATTTATAGAATGGCAAGTGGGTATGGCTTGCTCATCCCCTAATATAACTTAAGTGAAATTTTCTTATCACAAAAAACTGTATGATAATATCATAATAATGTGTAAAAAAGGAAAATGGAAGTAAATCAGGTCTGAAACTTTGTCACCAGAAGCAACTCCAATATTGCCTGACAATGAGTTCTGTGAAGTCACCACTGTTGCCCCTTCTGGGTGCCATTCACAGAGCCATACGATGGGAAAACTCGGTGAATGTATTTCTGTTGTGTCCACGTTTCCTCAGAGATTGTGCACATTCTGTGCTTCTTTGAGTGATTCATTCTCAAGTTACAGTCTAGGATCAAAGAACTGAATGAATAATCTACTCATATTCCTTGGCCATAGCTATATGTTTCAGGCAGGGAAGTAAGCATTTTTGTTCTATCATAGATATTGAAACATTGGTCTTGAAAGCATGAAAACTCTCTGAAAAGAGAGTTCAGATAGATGAAGAATGGTAAATGGATTCTAGACTTTCTGCTGAGCCAAGAATCCCTTAGGCCCTCATTTATTGATTTATTTATCTATGGGCCATTATGAGAAAGCTATAGAATATGTGAGAAGGTTTTTTTTTTCATTTTTTTCTGCCATGAAAGTTGGGGAAATAGACATGAAAGATGAGAAGAGTAGAAATGATTTTGTCTCTATTCCTCAGTTAGGCTCCCAAATTAGGCTTATGCCCATATTTGGACAGACACTGAACGGAAGCACAAGAGAGACAGAAAGACAGAGATAGACCCTTTTATGAAAGAGTTTGCAAAATTAGTGGACAAGCATTGGTGTCTCTGGGAACTACTGATGGAGTATGACCCATAGCTGTGTAGAAAGGCCATCTCTTAACTTCATTAATGAGCACAGTGTGCCAGCAATGATGGAATGAATGTCTCTCACTCTCTTTGGCATCTCAGAGATCCAGTATCTTTCAGAACTTTTGGCATGTAGGTTTCCTGAGGATGATTTCAATCACGATTCTCATTTGTTCTCACCAGCTGGGGGAACCTGGAGATGACTATGTTACTATAACTGGAGCCTCCCAGCAAAGTCTTTGTTTCTCTTCCCTCTCTTTCAATCCACACTGGATTTCTGACACAAAAAGAAAAGTACAACATGACCTCACTTAAATGTTCAATAAAAAAAATTAGTGGAACACATGGAAACAGAGTAGAAATGTATTTACCAGGAGCAAGACTGGGGAGGAAATGGAGAGAAGTAGGTCAAATGGCACAAACTCGCAGTTATGTAGGATGAATAATTGTAGAGACCTAATGAGGACTATGGTTAATAATATAATATTACATATTGAAAATTCGCTAAGAGAATGGATTTTAAGTGCTCTTGCTATTAAAAAATGGTAACTATGGAAGTTGATAGATTAATTTGCTTGACTGCAGTAATCATTTCACTATGTCTGTGTATATCAAACGTCATGTTGTGCATCTTAAATATAATATACAAAATGAATCAATCAATCCAGACTGGTTTGAAATTGTTCCTGGAATCGTATAACTAAAATATGTTTTAATGATGTCACTTTCCTTAGTAAGGTACATAATTCTCTCCATTATCTGATCCAGCCCTACATCTGAAGGATCATACCCTACAACTCTGTACTTTGAACTTTATGTTCTTTTCATGCTAAGTTGAATGCAATTGTCTGAACAAGTTGTGAAAAATCCAACCCTTCCTTACATGAGGTAGGCAGTTGCTTGCATGTTCAATACATTACACTCTATCCTCATAAAGTTCTTTGGCTGCATAAATCATATTTCTCACTCTTCTCAAGGTTAACATCAGGTGTCATCTACATAAAAAGCATCCCTAAATTCACACGTTCAACTGTACCCTTTCACTCTACTTACATATGTCTGGATATTCCGAATAATGAAATGTCATCACAGAGTATTGTGATGATCTCTTTTTTACTATCACTTCATGCACCATTATCTGTCAACCAATACTGGCTTGTTCTTTTCTTCTTCATATGCCCAGTCTTGCTTATTGGGTACCTGTTCTATATGCACCTCAAAGC
The DNA here is from genome assembly GCA_028533085.1 of Varecia variegata. Lineage (NCBI taxonomy): Eukaryota > Metazoa > Chordata > Mammalia > Primates > Lemuridae > Varecia > Varecia variegata. The sequence continues at coordinate 66,567,808 of CM052445.1, read as the reverse complement.
AGGTTTTACTTATTCTTAGCCCATGGCATTTCCATATAATAATTAGAATCAGGCAGCAAAGTGTTCACCAAAAACAAAGAGGGGATGGTAGAATTTGATTGTGATTTCACACAATCTGGACCATAATTTGTGAAAAAATAGAAGCTTTTCTTTATCAAATATCTTAATTCATTAATAAAACATATCTAAGAAAATATCTACGTGGAAAGGACAGAAACTGATCCATATCTTATTCCATATATACGGGGAAAATTTTCTTTTATTAGTTCATAGATCCTTTAAATTTTTTTGAGATGGGGAATTGCTGTGCTGCCCAAACTTATCTTGAGCCTCTGATGTCAAGAAATCCTCCTGTGTCAGCCTCCCAGTGGTTGGAATTACGGGCGTGTACCACTGTCCTCAGCTCCTTTACAAAAGATTTAGACATAAATGTTTATCTCCTGATTCTTGTATCTTTGGGACATATAATGGGACTTCTTTTTCAAAATTAGTGCATATGATTATTCATTTAAAGATCTGTGTGATTTAATGAATAATTCAGATTGGCTGAACACACAAATTTAAAAATAAAAAATAAACAGCTCAATTTACATTCCTTACTCTCATCTCTTCCTTCAGGATAAACCAAGTTGTGGCCCACTCTATGCTTGGTTTGGTGGCTTCTTCTGGAGAAGTCTGAGGTGTTTCTCAATTCTTACTCATACTTTCCTTCATAGCATTTCTTGGGAGAACAGGAGTAGTTCAGGATCCCTTCCTTCACTGGGCTTCCTGGGGTTGGGCAGGAGCTCATGGGACTCCCTCAGTACTTCTCTATCTGGGAACAGAGCCACCCTGGCCTGTGTACCCTACTGTGGTTACCCTGAGCTTAGTCACGTGGTCCCCTGAAGATGATGCTGCTCCGAGATCCACACCCCAGGCTTCCTTGGTTTCACACTGGGTAGTTTTGAGGTATGACCTGAAAATTCTTTCTTTCCTATAGAAATTCTCTCCAAGCCTGTCTTCCCACATCAAAGAAAGATTCTTACTTCCTCTTTCAGCACAAGTGAGTTTTGTCTTCTAAACAGGATGTAAAAACTGAGCTATCTATCTAAAGAAAGAGACTGAGGCAAAATTAATATAGATAAAGGGTTTAGGGGCCAAGCTTGAGGACAATAGCCTGGAAACACTTCCAAGTTGCCTTGGGAAGTGCTCCAGAGAACAAAGGAAATGTCTCAAGTGTTTGAAGCAAAAAAAGACAATCAGGAGAGGGAGTGATTGCAAAGGCTATTTGTGAGTGATTATCATTGGTTTATAGAAATAATAATTATTAGTCATTGGCTATACATTGTTGAACTATAGGATATGAGTGCTGGTGTCCAGCAAATGGCACTGTTAGGTTAATTTATAGCATTCGTGGCAACACTCAGTCTAGAGTCTATATAGCAGGTATCTTTGAAATATAAATTATAAGACTTAGCTCAAGGGGTGGTCGGGTTGGGATGCGACTGACTACCTTCTCATTTTCATGCCTCTCTGGACCTGAAAATGTGAAGAGGGCTGCAGTCCTTAGATAAAAATTCCTTTGTTTTCTCAGTCCCCTGAGTGCACTAGATGCGGCACCTGCTGTTATAGTCAAAGGAGTTTTTAAACTCACCCAAGAAATGATTCAGCTTTTTGAATGTTCAAACATCTGCGTGATTAGAATTTTAGGCAATTGTGTTTGCCAGGAACATACACTAATTAACCTGACTGGATCATCATACAACATATATATATATATACATATATAAAACAAAATATCAAATTGTACCCCATAGATATGTACAATTACAATGTGTCAATTAAACAATAAATACATTCTTTTTAAATTCAAATATTTTTTAAAGTCTAAAAAAATTTAATATGGACCAATGTTATTTATTCCTAAGTAGAAGCTATAATTAATTCATTTCCTGGAAACCATAAGAAATTTGAGAACATTGAGGATACTAAATGCAATAAAAATTTAATTACTGAATATTTTCTAAATATTATGCCACCAAAGTCAGTGATAGCATCATTTTTGTTATAAATTTTAATGAGCTAAAATTATTTCATAATTTAATGGGCATTTCCAAAAGAAAGAAAACAATTTGAACATATATAATACCTAAAAATATATTAAAGATAATTTTGAGATATGTGAAATTTTAGTAATTTCTATTTTTTTATTATTTTATTTTATTTTTTATTCTTATTTCAGCATATTGTGGTGGTACAAAAGTTTAGGTGTATATTGCCCTTG
>CM052445.1:66541386-66556693 GCA_028533085.1 Varecia variegata | reverse complement strand
CCCAGAAAGTGCACATCGTACTCATCATGTAGGTATACACCCATCCCCTCCCCCCATCCTCCAACTCCAGAGCGTAAGTTGATTTAAAAATCATGAGACCAGTAATCCTAGCACTCTGGGAGGCTGAGGGGGGCAGATCATTTGAGCTCAGGAGTTCGAGACCAGTCTGAGCAAGAGCGAGAACCTGTTTCTACTAAAAAAATAGAAAGAAATTAGCTGGACAACTAAATATATACAGAGAAAAAATTAGTCAGGCATGGTGGCACATGCCTGTAGTCCCAGCAACTCAGGAGGCTGAGGCAGGAGGATCGCTTGAGCTCAGGAGTTTGAAGTTGCTGTGAGCTAGGCTGACGCCACGGCACTCTAGCCCGGGCAACAGAGTGAGACTCTGTGTCAAAAAAATAAATAAATAAATAAATAAAATAATCATGAGCCCATAACTGGCAGAGTGAGATTACAAATACCAATTTGTCTAACAGAAAAGCCAAGTTTCTGATAATGATGTCTCCAGTACATTTATACTGGCTACCACTTTACGGTTACAATGTAAACATTCACGGACAGCACAGAACAAGTAGTCGATTTCCCCAGTGGCATACAAAGAAGAGAAAGTGCTGGGAAGTTTAAAATATTGGCCAACTCTACAAAGGCTCTGATAGTTAGAGTAAATCACATAAAATGAGCAGTCTTTGGTCCAGGAAGTAACAAGTGTTATGAAGGAAAATAGTTCAAGCCTACTGACCCACCCATTTGCAAAGAATCGCCATCCCCTCCTGACAACCTGCTGGGTTGGTGCCAGGATGGCTGTGCTGAGACAGAGGTTCAGCCTACAGCATGGGCAGAATGAATGGAAAGATGAGGTCCAGTTGCTTTCAAAGCGATTTGATTTTCCTAGTTAGGTCTGGCACTAATCAATTCACCTGACTTATCTCAAGAAAAATTTGTATGTTCATAACTTCTCTCAATTTATAATTTAACAATTTACCAAGTATATGTTGCCCTTTAACATATTTCATGTGTGGAAAATATTTGAGATAGATTATAACTTCGATTTTGCAAGTCATAAAACTGAGGTTTAGAGTGTGTTAAGAATTTCATGCAGCTAGTAAATGCAGGAAACAAAACCTAGGTATTGACTCTTGACTCCAAGTTTCATTCTCCCTCCACAAAAGTGCAATTACCAGTATATTTAATAATGTCTGAATCTTTATGAGTGAATAAATAGAAATATGATTTAAAAATCACTGCTTTAAAGAGTGTACACTAGTTACAGAAAGAAGGCAGACATACAATAATAAGTAAGACATTACACACAGGTATAAAGTGCAATAAGACAGTAAACACATGAAGAGCCATAGGAATGACAGAGACCACGTTGCTGAAAAGTATGAAGGATGACATCACAGGGACTGGAGTGGTTGGCGAGGCATAGGGTGGAGGTGGAATTAGAATACGTGTTTACAGCACCAGAGGTATTTTTATAGATTATTTTGGGGTAATAATAAAGTGTGAAAAAATGAGGGATCCAAATGGGAAGACATGGTGTGAAAATGCAGGCTTGGTCTTATGGGAAGATCCTATAGCCTGAGATTTGTAATATAAAGTATTTACATAAAAATAGCATTTGCATAACATGAACTATTGTTCATTTTCAGTCCACTGAATCATAAATTGCAGTATCTGCTAAGGAAAAAGCTGCTGGATGTGAACTAAGGAGCATGTCACTATTTTATTAATATTTTGTGTCCAGATACTCAGCTGTTTGATATAATGTTGGTAAACACTGCTGCTATTCTTTTTGTTTGTCTATTTTCTTTCTATAATATTTACCATCATGATAAGTATCTACTGATTTACTCTACTGTTTAATGGTGTGTTTGTTTTCTTTTTTTCTGTTTTGGTTATCCAAAGTATTATATTAAATGTTTAAAGCAAGTACAGTTAGGTTATGGAACACATTTTTGTTGAAACTTTGACATGCAAATATATTTGTAACTCAGCATTTGCTAGCAAGTACCATCCTCCCCTTTTTATAAACCATCACATCATTTTACAATATGAGTCTATAATGTACAGATTTTACTGGAAAACAGATGTTGGCATTAAATCACAAAACAATGTAAACATTTATGTAGGAAACAGTAGTTTGACTAATTTTACTAAATGGTACGTTGGCCTAATAAAAAAATCATTAATGTTGTCATAAGACTTTTTGGTTTTACATACTTTCGAGAGAAGAATTGAGACCATTTCTTGAAGAAATTTTCTTGTCATGCTGAAGACTTCAGAACTCGGTAGAGAATAAGGAGCAGGTGTGTATTTGAACAAAGCCTTTCCTATTCTGAGATGAAGGTGCACGTCGCTAGGTGGGACAATAGCAGCCAGAGGGTTTCTACAGTGAACATTCACCACTAAGACCCAGGGTACCATTTTCTCCACCACCAGGAGTAAACAGTCACCAGGATATCCCCCATATCCCCATGTGTTCTTGAAAGGCGAGTGGAGTCCCAAAGCATGAATGGCAGAGTATTATTTGTGAGAAAACTATATGAGAAATGCTCATTGTATATTGAAAACTTTAATATCTGAACTGATAAAAATATCTTAAAATACAAAATCAGTTTAGGGGAATTAGATTCTACTAACCAACACAGAACCTATATATACTCATGTCCATAGTGAGGTCTTCATGCCCAGTTCTTATCATTCTAACAGACTTGCTTACAGAGCTCTGCTTTGTTCTAGAGATCAAAGTTATGAAGCCAAAGGGGACTTGCATAGACGCAGCAAAGGAAGTCAATCCAATTAGTTGTATTTCACTGGAGAGCCATCACCAAAAGTGCTGGTAAACCGCTAATGATGTGACCCTTCTAGTCAACCTGTTTTGGACAAAAAGAGATTCTATACAAAATATATTGAAGGTAGAAAAATCTGTCTAACTGGCTACTTTATATCAGGTAATATTAAATCAAACAAAAGTAATATCACTTGATCAATTTAGAGCTACTGGAGTCACCACTTTTTCCAGAAATTTTTACATAATATGAACAATGTTTTTGATGTATTAACTTCCAAAGTTTCCAATATTAATTGTAAAATATTTTCCAGATACATGTGTTTTTTATTTTATCTCTGTGGGGTTTCGAAGGATGACCAGTTTGCAGAACCACACCGTCACTGAATTCCTTCTCCTAGGTCTGCTGCAATACACTCCAGCTCACTTCTGTCTCTTTGCACTTATCACCATGATGTTCCTTGTGACACTGACTGGGAACAGCCTCCTGATCCTGCTGATCCTGGTAGACCCACACCTTCACACCCCCATGTATTTCTTCCTTTGGCAGCTCTCTCTCATTGACAACCTGTTCTCACTTGCCTTTGTCCCCAAGATGATGTCTGACTACCTTCTGCACAAGTCAGTCATCTCAGTTTCTGGTTGTGGGACCCAAATCTTCCTGGGATTGGCTCTAGGTGGAACTGAGTGTATCCTCTTGGGCCTGATGTCCTGTGACCGATACATTGCCATCTGCAAGCCTCTACACTACCCACGCCTCATGAACTGGCCCCTCTGCAGGCACATGGCTGTTGGCTCATGGATGAGTGGTGCTTTCAATGCTTTGATACATACTGTCTACACCATGAGTTTCCCCTTCTGTGGACCCAGAGAAATCAATCATTTCTACTGTGAACTTCCCAGTGTCTTGCAGCTCTCCTGTGAAGAGACCTTGAACTATGAGATAGCGGTGTTGATCAGTACCACCATCCTGCTTCTTATTCCATTCTCAGTCATCCTCACTTCCTACACACTCATCCTGGTCATCATCACCCAAATGGCTTCTGCGGAGGGCCGGAAGAAAGCGTTCTCCACCTGCTCATCTCATTTGACAGTGGTCAGCCTGTATTATGGTGCCATCATTTTCATGTACATGAGGCCAATCTCTTCCCACACTCCAGGCCAAGATAAAGTAGTGTCTGTCTTCTACACCATTCTGACACCCATGCTCAACCCCATGATCTATAGTCTTCGAAATAAAGATGTCATGGAAGCTCTGGGACAAATTTTACAGAAATGTTCATTATATTCTGAAATGTGAATATAAAGGACCAGTGGGTGTTGTGTGTTCTTGGGTATGACTATTATTTTTATTATGTGATGCATTTTTGATAATCTAATAACAATCCTATATCAATCTATTGAATATAGTGTTGCATTCAGTATATTAACATAAAGCAAATTTATTCTCAAATAGATAAATCTAAATACATAGCCATGGTATAAGATAGCCCTGACTTACTTATTGGACTGAGAATAATTCAAAGAATATTCAAATAATTCAAAGATTCAAATAATTCAAATAATTCAAAGAAGCAATTCAAAGAATAATTCCCAAACTAGAGCCCCAAATGAGGGAGAAGTGTGGAAACCATATTAAGTCACGAGGCAGTGACCAGAAACATGAATACTGGACTCTTGTGTGAGGGAAGGGAGGCAAAGTAGCAGGAATAGAAGGTTTTCCACGCTGTCTTTAACCTCACCTTGGCACCAATTCTAGAGGTATATTATGCCACTAAAAACTTACTCTTTGGGAGTGCTGCATCAGAAATTTGGAAACATCAGAAATTTGGATGATTCTTGGCTTTCTGCCCTTATTGTCTTAGAAATCAACTTTTTAACATTTGCAGTAACATAATTCCTGAGCCTTGAAGTCCCTTTAACTGAATCATAGCCCTGGGAAATTCCTCAGTAATGGTATCATTGATTGATTGACTGTTGTTGCTAAATTAATACAGAAAAAAACTGGAAAAAAAAGCCACCAGTTGGCCTCACAACTGTTTGAAAATTCTATGAAAATGTAACATTCTTCAGGTTTGTGATCTTAGTTAATAGCATTTCAGGATCTAAAGGCAGATGCAGGGTATCCCGAATACCATGGTATTTGAGGAAAACAAGGAATCAAGGTGGAACACCCATTCATTCTCTGATCTACATTCTGGTGATACAAGATCTGATAGATGAATAAACTAGTCTTGACGAGTCTCAGACTGCAGGGCAGCTAACAACTCAGATAGAAAGACCAGAGAGCCATGCCTCTAGCCCTGCATTCTTTATCCGAGACTTTCAGGTTCATGACACAAAGCCTTCACCACAGAGCAGGTCACACATGGGCTAGGACAAAATGACAACATTCTAAGTCCTGGTGGTCCTGATTATTACCTCTGTTGGAGGATGTAATGAAATATACAGCCTGTAAGGTGGTGAGTTGGAAGAGCAGTAAGTCAGCAGTATAAAACCTACTGGCTGGATGATACTGTTATCAGCTAACAGACTATTACAATCAATAAAGCTCTCTGTCTACTGATATATCTAAAATAACTTGGTGATTAAATGTGCCAAGGATCAAGTTTTATCTCTAATAAAATTACAGTTTCCTTATTTGTAAATTCTTGTAAAATGTTATCCTCACAGTGACATCATAAGGCTTTAAAGAAAGCTACCCCTAAAAGTACCTATTTATGATTTTCTCTCTGTTGATCCTATTTGTAGTCCTGTATTCATCTTTTCATTCACATTTATTTGAGACTATTAACTCTTACTTGGAAACACATTGTTCTGTACCAGCATAAAAAATTTGAATAAAGGAAATATCTAATTTTATTGCCACCCCTTGTAAAGTAGATACAAGATCATTTATTTTTGCTAATAGTAACTATTCACTTAGTCCATGTATTTTGTATTATATGAAGCATTTGTACCAAAAACAGGGCTAAACACATATCCATGTGATCTTCCTTATTTCCTAGCTTTTAAGGAATTTAAGCTGCAGCCCATGATTAGCTCTGTGCACTAGACAATGAGCCTGAGCAAAACGTGGCATTTCCAGCCACCCAGCCCTGTCTTTGCCAGCAGTGGGGTCACTGCAGGCCATGTGTACAGAAGGGCACACTCGTAAGGAAGAGGGCAGCCCCCTTCATGGCAGAGCAAACGTGGCAGGGAAGACAGTAACCTGGACTGGCTTACAATGACGCTGCTTATTGTGGTAGCTGATAGGGATTGCCCTGACTGATACGGCATAATATACTTTTGGAACTTCTCCTAATCATTCTTTAGCTAGTAATAAGAATGAATAAACATAATTCCATGTTTTTTGACATGCTTAAGGAAATATGTGTTGATGTTAATGATTTCATTTGCTCCTTCTTTTAAAAATCTTATGTGTGGAAAGCAATACACTTAGAAAATATGTAAAATTAGGTCAAATCAAGACCTTGGAAACTATGATATACATAACTCCTTATGTCAATATGACTTCTCTTCATAGTTAAGTGCCTTGAGATTATTTGCCCAAGCTTCTCTATGAAACTATGATCTGGAATTTAAAGGATGTATAAGATTGTCTGAAGTCTCCCATCTGTGGACAAATACCATATGTGCTATATTCTAAGGATGCTACCCAGAAATAACGCAGGCAATCACAGGCTTACTGGATGTGTTATGATTACCCAGGTTTTTATTTTCATTCTGCTCATTTTTATTTCATTATATTTTACTTACTATATTTCATCACTGTGTGGTAGTGGTTTCTCTCTCTGTAATAGAATTCACCTAACTCCATGGCATCTTATTGTTATCCACATAAAGAAAAATAAAAATAGTGAACTTGCCCCTCCCTGTGTCTGAAGCACAGCTGGATTTACAACTGGTCGTCCAAGGTTTGTTCTCTGCTATAAACCTTCCCTTTCCCTTCCTCCCCTTTCTCCCTGGGACTCAGTAAAGGGACGGGAGAAGCCTGGGTGTGCAGAGCCCCCTGATTACACCTGCACGTGGGAAGTGTTTTCTGGTCTGAGACCTTTCCCTGGTTCTCTCCAGCCTTCCCTCAGGTGTATGTATCCTAAACATGGGCATGAGACTGACAGTGATGCATCCCTGTTTTGGCCTCAAGTAGCCCCTGGTGGGCTCTCCAAGCACAGGCACTGCACTGTGGGGGCCATGGGGGCGTGGCTGGGTTTCCCCTCCCCACTCACTAGCTTGGCCTCCACCTCTCACCTCCCTGACACCAAGGAGCTTCCGAGTCCAGCCTCATCCTCTGTCCACTCGCTGCTCCATCTGGCAGCTCAGGCCTGTGCCAAGGCCCAACACCATGCCCAGGGCTGTGGTGTCTCCTGGGGACACACACAACCATCCTGACCTGTCTGCCATCCTGAGGCCTCCACACGCTGGCCACTGTGGTCCCCTGAGCATGATTCTGCCCTGAGACTCAGACCAGAAACTTTGTAGGTTTCACATGGCCAGATCCATCCAGTGGGTGGTACTTATCTCAGACCCCCACATGCATGTTTGTGACTTACAGTGGGTCATTGCTGGGTGGGTCTAAAATCTCTTACTTCCCTGTAGAAACTTTTTTTAACGTTCTCCCACAGGCCAAAGTTCTCATCAATTCTTTTGTCACAGATACTTTTTCTCTTCTAAAGAAGATAAAATAAGCACTTTGGTCTGCATCTTCAAGGCTCTGTTTTGTTTTTTTTAACACACAAAACCAAGAGTTTACTCTTCAAAAAAGAACACTTTCCCAAGTGCCTTGATATTATAAATTCTATGCACTTTTTCTTTCAGAAAAAGTTCTTTTCCAGGGAATTTTAAACATTTTCTATTTTAAAAGTTTCACACTGGATGCATGCTACTATAATATTAGTTCAGTTATGAGAGATATGTAGATACTAAGAACAAGTAGTTATGATCTGGAATAAAAATAGTATACTGCACATTTTCAAAATGTCAAAGATTGTAGTGAATAATGCTTCACTTGTGGTAACAATATACGTTATTTTATTTTATCTGGCATTTCCAACACAATGAAAAAAAGGTATAAGGCCTTGTCCTAAAAATTTTAAGAAGATTTACTCAATTTGTGTGAAAGATTAAATAGTTCAGCCAAATCAATTATGCAAATATTAATCATTTATATTTTTAAAAAATAGTTATGTATGTGTGTGTACACATGTATGTGTGTTCATGTATCTTTAATTGAATTCATTATATTTTAATTTATTAGTTGTGTTAAGCAAATTAATTAAAAACTAGGAATGGGCACACTTGAAGTTCTGACTTGGGGGGATGGGGGTGGGGGAGGGGATGGGTGTATACCTACAAGAAGAGTGCGATGTGCACTGTCTGGGGAATGGACACACTTGAAGCTCAGACTCGGGAATGGGAGGGACATGGGCAATATATCTAACCAGAACTTTTGTACCCCCATAATAAGCTGAAATAAAAACAAAAAACAAAAACAAAAACAAACACTAGGAAATTAAATAGTACATGCAGGCACATTGCAACTATGTGCTTACTGGATGTCAGTACGTAGAATATAGATTAGTATGTGTACACACATTATAACTATGCACTTACTAGATATTAGTATATAGAATATAGAAATATAGAAAATTTCAATAAAACGCTATTTTTAGGAGCCTAAGTAAATAATATTTGGCTTTTTCTCCTATGAACTGTCAGTGACCAATTTGTGAAAATATCTGGGAAGTTATTAAAACCTTTCCCTCATACTGGCCTGAGGCCATCCTGGGTTACTATTGACTCACCCTCTGTTGTCAGGGAGCCTTAACAGGTCAACACAATCAGAACAACAGATATTAGAATTAGCCTCTAAGCAGGGAAGCCTAGAGTCATGGGTGCAGGTGTGTCTCCACAGGTGTGTCCCAACTACAGTGCTGAGAGGTCAGGATGTGCTTTGCTGCAGAAAGTGCTCTCAGGAGTTTGCTCAGGTGATGCACGTGGCACTGCCCAGAAATTACGAAGACAATGAGGTACTGACTCTAGCTTTTGTTTCTGTGAAGAAACATGCAAATACTCTAATGAAATTTGATCACAGCTAATACAGAATTGCTCTTTGGTAAGCACTGGAATACGTGGTCAAAGATTTCCACACCTTCTAGCTAGTCGACTTCAATTTGGCTTTAACATATATTAAATTGCCATATTCAGTTCTTTAAAAGTAAAAGTTAAGGGACTAGATGGACATTTGTAAACTTTTTTAAGACATAAAGTTCTCTTTGTGCCTAAAACATACCCTGTCTCCGATTCTGGGAAGAACTTCTGTAACCACAAATCATCTGTTTTGGAAGTGGCAGGTGTTAGGCAAGAAATTCTGACCTGAACGATGAGGAAATTCTGACCCTCAAGGCTGCCACATTCTTGAAGTACAGACATATGAAACAAGACAGCGGGTGATGGATGCTAAAATAAAACTATAGGCGAAATAAAATAAAACTACAAATGGCAGAAGAATTTATTTGGCCTGATCAAAGAGTTATATATCAGAGTGTATTCAAGAGGAGAGTGAAGGGTACATAGAATTTTACACAGTGCACAATGCAGAGAAAGGAACTCCAGGACTAGGGGAAAGGGAGATTCTTGTGTGGTATCATACATAGGACTAGAGCCAGCTACGGAATATCTGACACAGAGCAGAGGGAGGAGCAAAGTTGAGAATGTTTGCACCATGGTGTTATTCGTATAAACTTTACACTGTAAGCACTAGAGATGTTTGTGTGGTGGTGCCCATACGTACATATGCATTTCACTTCCTGTTAAAATTACCCTTTGACAGTGTGGTTGTTCATCTGGAATGAAGTGATTCTACACTTCAGATGGGCAATTAGAAAATAAGTAGAGTTTAGCCAAAAATTGATCTCATAAAAGTAAAAAGTAGAGCCGAGGACACTGGAGGCTGGAGGGGTGATGGGGGGAGGGAAGGACATGGAGATATTTGTTAAAGGATACAACTAAATGCACATTTGAGAATAACACCAATTGGATGTTGGGAAGATGGTGGGGGAGGGGATGGGTGTATACCTACATGATGAGTGCGATGTGCACTGTCTGGGGAATGGACACACTTGAAGCTCTGACTTGGGGGGGTTGCAGGGGCATGGGCAATATATCTAACCAGAACTTTTGTACCCCCATAATAAGCTGAAATAAAAAAAAAGGATACAAAGTGACAGGAAGAAAGGAGGAATATCTTCCTTCAAACAGCTAGAAGGAAGATATTGACTGTTTCCAACCTAAAGAAATGATAAAAGTTTAAGATGATGGATATGCTAATTAATCTGATCACCATATATGTATCAAAATATCACTATGTACCCTATAAACATGTGCAATTACTATGTCAATTAAAAATAAAATAAAATAAAAAATTTAAACACTAGAGTAGCAGTGAAGGGGCTGACTCTGCTTTATATTACAGCACTGCTCAGCTGAGTGCCCACAAGAGAAGCACAGACAGCAGTTTGGATGTGTTCGGTTTGCTTTCCACGCTAATACACAGACATGGTGTCTGAATCAAAGGAGAGAGGAGGGTCAGGATGAGACCTATGGAACAGGCCTGTGCAGGGTCCACCCATGGGAGAACTGATGTCAGCTGGGATCTTCTCAGCAGATGCAGAGAATAAAGACAACAGTGAGAGTCAAGTCCTCAATAAAGATCATGGAGAGTATCATTTCCTACGTGCAGTTTTGCCCACGAAAAGAAACTGGTTGCAGGGTGCCCAGGACTTTATGTCATTACTAACTCTTACTTGCTGCTTTGCCTGGTGCACATGATGAAACTTCAGTGAAATAGTAATTGCACTGACAACCTGGCAGTGCTCTTGAGAGAATCAAATAGGAATATATAGAGAAAAAATGTTGTCACTTTAAAATCTTTGTAGTGGACGAGTGTGCAAATAAACAAAATGAAGATGTAAAAGAAGGAGAAGAAGATTAAAGCTAATAGTCTCTCAACTTCAGCAAACTTGACATTTTGGGCCTCATTTCTTTGTTCTGTGGAAGCTGTCCTGTGCATTGTGGAATATTTAGCAGAAGCCCTGGCCTCTGCCCACTAGATGCAAGTAGCATCCCACTTTTGTAACAATTAACATCTCCAGACATTACTAAATGTTGCCTGGGGAGGGCAAATTCACTCCCTCAGTTAAGAGCTACTGCATAACTCATATGTCAGGTGTACTAAGCACTCGATATATATATTGTCTCATTTAATTTCTTGTACTTGTTTAATTTTTAAACTACAAGCACACAGAGTTAAATACACTAGACCAAGGTCACATTCCTAGTAAGTGGGAGAGTTAGAGTTAAATCTAAGGGTTGACACCGAATTCTATGCAGTTTACTTGTGAAAGGTAGCAATGACAACCTGCCCCCATCCTGAAACAAAATTCACAAAAAGGAAGCATTCTAGATCTTTCTCTTTTGTTTTCTCTCTCTCAACTTGTGGAATTTTATGGAAACACAAATTCTCACTTTGATTCCTTTCAAATAATATTTACATAAATTATTGGAAAATGCAAATATTAAATGAGATAGTTTAGTGTTAAAAATCCTCAAAAATACACAGTGTAAAGTATTAAGTTCTTTTTTGTTTCCCCTGTCTTAGAGTTTATCGAGTTTATCGAGTAAGGCTTCAGTGGAATGAGCTGATTACACGCATGGATGCAGAAAGATGCCATAAAAACCATAGGACGTTTGACATTTATAGCTGAGCTTTAGTTGATTAGCAAGATTAAAACACCTAATGTATTGCCACATAAAATTTATTCTTTCCATAACTGGCTAATTTCTGGTAAGGGTTATTACTAGTCTGAAAAGTCACCACAGAAAAAAAGGGAAGCAAAGTTTTGGAACGGTTTTGGCCCAGGCTCAGACTCTGAATTATGAATCAGAAAACATAAATTCCAGACCCAACTAGACATGAGTCATTGTGTGCTCTTGAATAAGTGACTTTAAGTTTCTGGATCTTAACTTTTTTCTTCTGTATAATAATGGGGATGTATTTTAAATATCTGCACCAATAATAAATACCTGTATGTGAATTCTAAAACTGAGTCAATTTTCTCAGTATATTAATTCCAGGCTTATCAAGAGAAGGATAGGATAAATGCAACTACGCAAAGAAAGTAGTTTCATAAATGCAGTATGCAAGTCAATTTCAAATTTGAGAAACAATGAAAGAGTTTCCTTTTCTTGACATTATACGCACCTCTGCAACCTGAGTCAAAGAAATAATATGGGTGTTCTTTGGTCAGTACATGTTTCTAGATAGGGAAATTTATTTGTTTTTGCGAGCAGCACATGGTTGGAACTTCACTGCAAGGCCATGAGATCCGCTCTGTCAGGGAATGATGCTGGGAGGGCTCCCTTCTACTCCTCCTGGAGGCTGGTGTGAACTGTGTGGGGTTGCTGTAGGGAAGCCCTGAGAATACAAGGCAGGAGAAGAGATGAAGCTTTTCTTTAAGGAGAAGATGTTGAAGTGTGTAAGCTTTACCCTAAAACGATTTTATTGCAGCATACGATAATTTCCAAATACATGTTGCACCATTTACTATCTAGTGTGAATAAAGAGTTAATGTTTAGAAGACTTAGAAAAGGGAATTCTTATACACTGTTTGTGAGAATGTGAATTAGTGCAGGCATTATGGGAAACAGTATGGAGGCTCCTCAAAAAACTAGGAATAGAACTACAATATGACCCAGTAATCCCATTTTTAGGTGTATATTCAAAGGAACTGAAATCAATGTGCCAAAGGGATGTCTATACTCCCATATTCATTGCTGCACTATTCCTAACAGCCAAGATATGGAAACATGAGTGTGTACACACACACACACACACACACACACGTACGCATGTGCACACACAATGGGATACTGTTCAGTCTTAAAAAGGGGGGAAATCCTGTCATTTGCAACAACATGGATGAATCTGGAGGACACTGTGCTAAGTGAAATAAGCCAACACAGAAGGTAAATTCTGCATGATCGCACTGACACGTGGAATCTAAAAAAGCTCAGCTCATAGAAGAAGGAAGTAGAATGACATCACCAGAGCCTAGGGTGTGGGGAGGGAATCGGGAGTTATTGATCAGAGGGTACAAAGTTTCAGATAGATGGAAGAAGTAGGTTTCGAGACTATTGCACAGTAGGGAGACTATTGTAAATAATAATGTCTTATATATTCCAAAGTAGCTAAGAGAATAAATTTCAAAGTCTAACCATAAAAATGATAAGAAAGTGAAGTGCTAGATACGTTAATTAGCTTAATTTAATCATGCTACATTGTATACATATATCACAACATCACATGTGCCCCAGAAATCAGTTGGCAGCCCACTGATTTTGCGTGGTGTCAAGTTTGCCTGTTTATGTACTGTTAACGGAAAAGAAGCCAAACTCTGTAAAATAATTTTAAAGAGATTTACTCTGAGCCAAATTTGAGGATCATGACCCGGAGCCACGCCCAAGAAGCCTTGAGCAAGTGGACTCTCTGTGGCTGGGTTCCAGTTTGGTTTTATACATTTCAGGGAGACAGGGGTTACAGGTAAAGCCATAAATCCATAGGGAGGCATACATTGGTTTGGCGTGAAAAGGTGGGACATGTCGAAGGGGGGATGCTTACAGGTTAGGTGGGTTTAAAGATTCTTCCACTTGTAATTAGTTAAAGACATGAAGCTTTGTCTAAAGGCTTGGAATATTTTAAGATCAGAGTCTGTTTATCAGATAAGCCACCAGACATAGATTTGTTGTGTAAATTGAGGACCTACAGGTGTGTCTTGGATACCATTAGGACTGTTAATGGGTTACAAAAGATGTCCCCAAGAAGGGAGGGGGCATGATGAGGCATGTCTGACCTCCCTTGTCCTGGAAGGCAATTTAGTTTTTGGATATTCCTTTGGCCATGAGGGGGTCCATTCAGTCAGCCAGTGGGGTGCGGGGAAGCCTTAAGATTTTATTTTATTTAGTTCATGCTACTTTGTCATCACATCTTCAATTACAAGGTAAATTAAGTAAAAAATTTTTTTGTTGTTGATTCTTAGTTAACCCAAAGCTTCATACAAAAAGTGTACTTTTTCATAAAATAATATTTAATTTTAATGTTTTAATTATTTCAGTAATCTTTAGATCTTATTTCTATTCCTAGGCCAGTGAACATTTGCCTCACAATGTTATAGAAGTTTTTAAAAACAGATTCTCAACTCATTAATGAATTTGAATAATTCTGTGTTGTGCTTTATCGCGATGACCATGTGTACACTTTTATTTTGTAATAATCTATTGACGAGTTTACTGCTTAAGCTTCCTGGCATTTCCTGTCTTGGTATTTAGTCAGTTAATATTCTGTGAATGCCACAGAGATAGGCTCCGGGACAGAGGGGAAAAGCTGTCTCCCACCAGCGATCAGTGCTGCTGCCAGGAAGGTCACCTCCTCTTCTCCCAGTAGTGGCCTCTTGTACCCCTTCTGCCACCTGTGCTGCTGCTGCTGCCATCGCCAGCACCAATCTAGCCCAAGCCCACCCCAGCCACTGCCCTGGGGTCCTGTGGTGCCATGAACTGCTCCCAGACGTATGTGTGTTCCTGTGCACATGGGAAGGCCAGGCCGATACCTCCGTGCGTGCTGCCTGGTATGACACGGGCAAGTGCTGCTGCTGGACCACAACTGCGGCCCAATGCTGCCGCCCTTCTGCTCACATGTATTCTCACACAGAAAATTACTAAACATTTTATTATGATGACAGCAGAGCATTCCAGCAAGCACAGCCCCTTTTGAGTGTGGAACCCTGTGCAGCTGCACAGGTCGTGCACCCGTGAGGCCAGCCCTAAGAAGGATGGCATGAGTGGCTAAGAAGGGAATGTCATCATGCAAACCAGGGTAATGATGGGAATGTGCAGTGGTCTGAATGTTTGTGTGTCCCCAAAATTCATGTGTTGAAATCATAATGTTATGGTGTTAGGAGTTGGGGCCTTTTGTGAGACGGTTAGACCATGAAAGTGGAGCTCTCATGAGTGAGATTAGTGCATTTGCATAATAGGCCCTAGGGAGCTTGTTGACCCTTCCACCATGTGAGGACACAGCGGGAAGGCACCACCTGTGAACCAGAAAGCAGGCCCCCATCCGACACTGAATCTGCAGGCACCTTGGTCTTGGACCTCCCAGCCTCCAGAACTGTGAGAAACAGATTTCTGTTGTTCAGTTCAAGATATTTTGTTATAGCAGCTTGAATGGATTAAGACCAAATGTCTGCTGTTTTTCCGTTGTTATTACTGAAAAGAATCTGAGGGACTAGTGAATTAAACAGTGGTGCCCAGTTCAGACCCTGTACCCATTTCAGGTAGTAAATCACAGACAGAATCAGGAGACCTGTGTTTCCTTCGACCTGTCATGGCCTTGGGGAATTCATGCCATCCCTCTCTGAGCTTGCTAAAAAGCAAGATGCAGTCCCAAGAATGGAAAAA
>CM052445.1:66512020-66531260 GCA_028533085.1 Varecia variegata | reverse complement strand
CTGTACGGACCTATAGACACCATGGCTTTAGCCCAGTGGGTCCCATTTGCTCTGCTGACCTCTGGAACTGTAAGAAAGTCATGTATGTGTGTTTACACGTATTTATGGTAGTTTGTGGCAAAAGCAATAGGAAACAGATATAAAAGTAGGATATTGTGCTATCCCATGAGTATAGTATTAATAAACTTGTTAACATTAATGCAGTCCTTTCTGCTTCTGCGTGGAAAAAACAGCCTGTCTTGAGTTCCACACCCAAAGAGGCGACCTGCAGAGAGTGACCTGCGCTGCAGGTGTGTCTGCAGGCAGGAGCAGGCTCACCTGTGGCGGAGAACTCTCCGGGGCTGACACGCTTCTCCATCCTCCTGTGGCATCTCAGACCTGGCAAGTCTTATTGCCTAAGTCTGTGAGCCCATCGTGTGGGGATCCTGACCACAGGCCCTGGCCACTCTCCTCCTCGAGAGGAGGATGCGGGAAGATGAACTTGTGGGACACACATGCGTGTGCATCTTCACGGAACGGGCCACTGGTCGTGTCAGGTCTCTCTCGCGGGTGCTGCCTGCCCGTCTCTGCATCTCTGGGGGGGTGGGGAGGGGAGCCAAGCCCTGTGTAGAGGCAGAGCGGCCCCACTGGCCACCAACACTGTACCTAGAAAAACTGCGCTTCAAAAACCAGTCAGAAATAACTTCCCAGACCAACAAAACCTGAGTCAATTCACATCCCCTAGACTTGCTCTGGAAGAAACGCTAAAGGGAGTCAGTTCTTTATATTGAAAAATAAAATGATGGTATAGACACCAACACAAAACCACGTGCAAACAGACAGTTCACTGGCAAAGATAAATAAATACCTGAATGTAGAATTCTTTACTGTCACAAAGATGGTGGGTGATCTCTCCGTTTCTGTAGCTCTTCTGTTAATTTCCCACCGACGATTTGTAGTTCCCAGGAGACAGTGCTGCACGTCTTCTACCAGATTCATCCCTGTTTAAAACATTTAGATGCTATGTTTTAAAAAATCTATTCGATTTCTGTTTATTGGAAGTATATAGAAAATCAGTATATTTTTGTTTATTGGTCTTGTATCTTGCAGTCTTGTTAAATCACGTAGTGGTTCTACCAGCTTCGTTCTAGATTGCACCGACTGTCCACATCACACAGGGGCCTTTTTGTGCATGCACCACCGCCCGTCTGCAGTGGACAGTGCTGCAGAGAAACGGAATGGAGACGCCGCGATCCTGGCACTACAAGGAAAGGGCACTTAGTTACCTACAGTAAGGAGGTTTCCACAGGTGAAGGAAGTTCCCTTCTATTTCCAGCTTGCTGAATTTGGAACAGGAGTCGATGTCGGATTTTGTCAGACACTTTTTCTCTGTCTACTGAGAGAATTCCATGGTTTTTCCTTTTTAATTTGTTAATATGCTGAATTACATGGATTGATTTTTAGAATGTTAAACCAATTTTTCATTCCCAGGATGAACTCTTCTTCGTTTCCTATATCCTCAATTTGCTAAAGTTTTGTTTCACAATTTCTGCATCTGTGCTCATTGGTTCACTGATACGTAGTTTTCTTTCCTTGTTATGTCTCTGTAATGTTCTTTTGGCATCAGTGCAATGTTAGTCTCATCAAATGAGTTTGGAATTAAATTAAATTTTCTTGAGTTGAACATTTTGTTTAGAATTGGATTTATGTATTTTCAAAACATTACAGGGGTACAAACATTGAGGTTACATATATTGCCCTTGCACCGCCCAAGTCACAGCTACCAGCCCATCTGCGGACGGTGTGCACCGCACACACTAGGTGTGAATTTACTCATGCCCTCCTCCCCCTCCCTCCTGTCAGGCTCCTCATGAATTCTACTTCCATATGTGCGCAGAAGTGTTGATCAATTAGTACCAATTTGATGGTGACTACATGTGGTGTTTGTTGTTCCATTCTCGTGATACTTCACTTAGAAGAATGGGCTCCAGCTCTGTCCAGGATAATACAAGAGGTGTTAGTTCAGCACGGTTTGCTGTGGCTGAGTAGTACTCCATGGTATAGATACACCACATTTTCTTAACCCACTCGTGTATTGATGGGCACGTGGAATAATTTGACAGAACTTACTGGTTAAGCTACAAAGGCATGGAGTTATTGTGGAGGGATGGTGAGGAATGTTTTAACCATAAGTTTAATTTCTAGAATAGATCTAGGGCTATTCTAAGCTACAAATTTCTTCTTGAGTGAGCTTTGGTAATATGTGTCTTTCAGCACATATGTTCATTGTATGTAAGTTGTTGACTTTATCAGCACAAAACTGTGCATAATTGTATCGGGGTTCTGGAGAGAAAGAGAACAAACGAGTGATGGGTGTGTGTGTGTGTGTGAGTGTGTGTATGTGTGTGTAGGTGCATGTGTGTGTGTTTGTGTGTGTGTAGATGTGGGTAAGGGGGGGAGAGAGATATTCATGACAAGAAATTGGTTCACACAATTATGGATGAGAGAAGTCCCCACTCAGCAAGCTGGAGACCCAGGAGAGCCCATGGTGCACCCCCAGGCTGAGTCCAGGGGCCTGAGATACGGGAGAGCCCATGGCACACCCCCACGCTGAGTCCAGGGGCCTGAGACCCGGGAGAGCCCATGGAGCACCCCCAGGCTAAGTCCAGGGGCCTGAGACCCGGGAGAGCCCATGGCGCACCCCCAGGCTGAGTCCAGGGGCCTGAGACCCAGGAGAGCCCATGGTGCACCCCGAGGCTGAGTCCAGGGGCCTGAGACCCGGGAGAGCCCGTGGCGCACCCCCAGGCTGAGTCCAGGGGCCTGAGACCCCGGAGAGCCCATGGCGCACCCCCAGGCTGAGTCCAGTGGCCTGAGACCCGGGAGAGCCCATGCCTTACTCCCAGGCTGAGTCCAGGGCCCTGAGACCCACAAGAGCCAATGGCGTGAGTTCCAGTCTGAAAGCTGGCAGGCTCAAGTCCCAGGAAGAACTGATGTTTCCTATGGAGTCCAAAGGCAGGAAAAGAACCGTGCTCCAGCTCAAGGAAGTCAGTCAGGAGGAGGTTTCTCTTACGGGGAGCAGGGCAAAGGGGCTGCTATCAGCCTCTTTGTCCTGCTTAGGTCAGCAGCTCATTGGGAGCACCCACTCACATCATGGAAGGCCACGTGCCCTACCAGTCCACAAGCATGAATGCTAATCTCATCTGCAAACACTGTCACGGACACACCCAGTAAAATGCATTGCTAAATATCGGGGTGCCCCACGGCTCAGCCAAGTTGACACATATAATAACTAACATAATAACAGCCACTTGTCTTTGAAATAATATCTACAGACTCTGTAGTGGTATCACATTCTCATTCCTGAAATTGTGTCTTTACTCCTTTTTCCCCCTGATTCGTGTGGCTTGAGTTTTAGCAATTTTATGGATCTTTTGTGGAGCTTTTGAGTTCATTGATTTCTTTGCTGTTTCTATGTCTTCCATTTTGTTGATTTCTACACCAATGTTTATTATTTTCTCTCTTTTGCTTAGTTTGCATTCCATTTGTTCTTGTATTTCTACGGTATAAAGGAGGAAGCTAAGGTCCCTGATTTGAAACCATTATTCTTCTCAAATTTACTCAGTTAATGTCATAAATTTACCCTAAAGAGTACTATAGCAGCATCGCACAAGTTTTGATCAGTGGTAATTTTTGTTTTCATTCTGGTAAAAATACTTTCTAATTTCACGTTTCGTATCTTCTCTGATTGATGAATTTTCAAATTTTTGAGGATTTTCCCAATATCTTCATGATATTAGTTTCTACCTTAATTCCACTGTGGTTCTAGAGCATATTTTGTATGACTTTAATCCTTTTTATGTTGAAACCTATTGTGTAGCCCCAAATGAGGCATATCTTGGTCAATAATCCACGCTCACCTCCAAAGAACGGGACGTGTTCTGTTGTTGAGTGAAGTGTTCTATAAAATTAATTTCGGTCACAGGGTTGGTTTCACGTTTCAGGTCTACTGTAGCTGCACTGATTCTCTGTCTTCCTTTTCTGGCATTAATTGAGAAAGGGATACTGACATTTCTGACTACAATTGTAAACCTGTTTCCCTTTTTGGTCATATCAGCTTTTGTTTCATGTATTTTAAAGATGTTATCAGGTACACAGCGTTTAGAATTGTATGTATTCCCGATGCATTTTTTGTTGTTATGACATCAACTTCTTTACCCTGATAATCTTTATTCTCTAATCAAGTGTGATATTAATAGAGCCATACCATCGCTTTTGATTATCACCATCTTCACCTTTTATTATGTTTTTCCCATGCTTTTCCTTTTAACTTATTTGCATGTCTATATTTAATATGTGCTTCTTACAGGCAGTGTATGGTTACGGTTTTTATAATCCAATCTGACAATCTCTACTTTTAATGGCAGTGTTTAGGCTATTTACCTTTAATACAAATACTGCTATGTTTCGATTTAATCTGTCACCTTGCTATTTGTTTTCTGTGTTCCATGTGATCTAGGTACAAAATTATATACTCACAGATTTCAACGTCCCTCCCTCAATAAATGACCACGCAGGTGGACAGAGATTCAGTAAGGTTCTAGCAGGCCTGAACTCAGGTCACTCTTTCTCTGTGTATTTTCAATGATTATAGGATGCCTTTTTAACCCCTTAGCTGTCCTGTTAGCTACAACACTTTCTACTGCTATTTTACTGTTTGCCCCAGTGTTTATAGTGTACATTTTAAACTGAATATTGGTCTACTTCAAGGAGCATTCATACCACTTCACATAACTTCCAAGAACTTTACAACACTATTCTTTTCTCCCGTTCTTTGTGCTGTTGTCGTTGTATATTTTAGACAGACAAACTTTATAACTCTACAGTACATTGTGTTTATTTTCCTATGAAAAGTACATTACCTTTTATGTGGAATTTCTAAATATAAGAAAAAATTCTTTACGTTATCCACATACTTAGCATCTATCGTCCTTTCTGTCACTTTATGTCCCCATTTTCATTTTGTGTCCGTTTCTTTACACCTGAAGGACTTTATCACTGCTAAAAATACAGGCCTGCTGGTGACCAATCCTTTCATCTTTCCATTTCTGTATGTCTGAAGAAGTTTTTATTTCACACTTATTTTTGAAAAGGGTTCACTGGGTGTAGAATTCTGTTTTTTGTTTCTTTCAGCACTTTCAAGATGTCATTTCACTGTCTTCTGGTTTATACAGTTTTTTATACGACGTATGCTATTCTTTTTCCATTCTGTGTAGAACGAGATCTTTTCCCTCTGTTTTTATTGATACATAATAGTTGTGCATATTCTGGGAGTGTGTGTGATACTCTGGTACGCGCATACAATGTGTAATCATCAAAACAGCAAAATTGGGATAGATATCCATCACTTCAAACTAATACATTAATTTTGAGAACATTCCAGTTCTTCTCTTCTAGGTGTTTTGAACTTTTTAGTGCATTACTGTTAACTACGGTCATCCTTCTGTACTGTTGAACACCAGATCTTATTTCTTCTATCCAACTGTATTTACATATCCATGAACCAAACTCTCTTCATGCCTCCTTCCATTTGTAAGATTTGCTCTTTATTACTGGCTTTAAGGAATTCATTAGTATGTGCCTTGGTGTCATTTCTTCATGTTTCTTAGAGTCAGCTGACCTTTCTGGATATGTTGGTTTATAATTTTATTCAAATTCAGATAATTCTAGCCATTATTTTTTTCAAATATCCTCTCCATTCTCCCTTTCTGGGACCCTAATTACATGCATGTGAAGCTGATGGAAGTTGTCCCACAACTCACTGATGTTCATGTTCTTAATAGAATTTTTATTTAGAGCAATTTAGGTTTTCTTTTTTGTTTCATTTTGAATCATTTCTATTGCTATGTCTTCAAGTTCACTAATCTTCTGTTCTCTATTGTCTAGTCTACTATTAATTCTGTCCAATATACTTTTCACCTCTAAAAAATAAATGTATCTTTCATGTATCTTTTATGTCTCCACTCACGTCTTCTTATACTTTTTCTTGAACATATGGAATATGGTTGTGGTAACTGTCTAAATGTCATTGCCCAGTGATTCTATCACTATTATTTGGGGGGCACTGGTTTCAATTGATTAAGTTTTCTTCATATGGGTAGTTTTTTTCACTTGTTTTATTTTTTAATCAGATGTCAGTAATTGTGAATTTTATACCTCATTGGGTGCAGGACAGTTTTATATCCCTGTAATCTTGGACTTCGCTCTGGGATGAAATGAAATTACTTGAAGGCAGCTGTTTCCCTTGAGGCTGCCATCTCTCACTCACCTGTCTGGGCCAGAGAGGCAATGCCCTCCCTAGGGATTCAGCCCATAACCTGCGAATTACCAGGTTTTCCTTCTCTTGCTGTGAGAACAAACTAGTTCTGGAAGTATGTCAACTCTGAGGACTGGTTTCTCCACTCTTTCTGGGTCTCTCCTGGGCCCAGATATTTTACTCACAAGAATACACTCAGCAGCACGCAGCTGGAAACTCAAGGGGGGACCCCTGTAGGTCCCCGAGCTGCTACCGCATCCTCCCTCCCCATTACTCTGCCCTGTCACTTTACACACCGAGTCCTCCTGTGCCTCCACATTTTGTCTCCGCAACTTGGGCAGACCACTGGGCTCTGCCTGGGATGTTGAAACCAGAAACCGTCGTTTCATATATTTTCTCTGGGTTTTGTTTCAGGCAAGAAGGGAAATCTGGTTCCTGCAATTCCATCTTGGTTGAAGTATGCAATGCTCCTCAGTCCATTTTCCAGCTAGCCAATTCATGAGAATGTAATGTTCTGCATTTTAAAATATTAAGATCCTCCCAACTAGAACTGTGCCCACCTAATTAGTAACACCTCCATATCCCATCCCAGCAGCGCCACACATCCTCCGAGAATGAGGCAGTGAAAAGGACTGGAATTGAGGTGATGAAGGAAGGAAGAGAGCGCTGTATCTGCACCCAGTGAAGACCCTATTCCGTTTTCGCAACAAAGGAGAGACTAAATATAAAATACATGGCAGATGATTTTCATGGATAACCTTCTGCTGTTTCATTTATAGTATTTTCCACGATTGCATAGGCATTCTAAAAATATCCTTTGTGCATTTGGGGGGAAGGGTTATGAACTGGTAAAGGCATTTCTAAATATTAGACATAATTTTCAAATTTCTATTACTATTCATTTTAACTTGTTCATTAAACTAAATTACTACAACACAGAATATAATTTATAAGCTTCACCATGAGATATACCATTTTTCTTGTTACTTGAAACACAATGATAAATAAAACCACTTCTATTTTACTCACAAATATATATTGAGAGCCTAGGACAATACCTTACCTGTGACAGGTACTACATAACTATTTATGGAGTGAATGAATTGTACACCTGAAAAGTCAAATATCTTCGCAACATTCACAAAGAATGCAAATGCTGACAATCTGCAGTGTGTGTGACCTTCCAGACATTTTCTGTGCATACATGATCAAATAATGTACCTGCCTGGTATACAAAAACCATGTAATTTTTGAATAACAGTATAAGATCATACAAACACTTATATTTCACTTTTCCTTAGTTAATACATTGTGGAAATTTTAGCCCTACATATAATTGCATAGAAATGTTATGACTAAATCCATGTTATGAATATTTTAGCTTCATTTAATTGTGAGGTTATTTTTGAAATACATTCTTCTAATACTCCAGTCAACTGACATATAGATCCTAGAAGGGAATTCATAATATTGTCTGTGAAAATGTTAAAGTCATCGAAGCACTACCTTGGTGGTGGGCTGTCCGTCATTTTCGCAT
The DNA here is from genome assembly GCA_028533085.1 of Varecia variegata. Lineage (NCBI taxonomy): Eukaryota > Metazoa > Chordata > Mammalia > Primates > Lemuridae > Varecia > Varecia variegata. Next base: position 66,523,431 of record CM052445.1, on the reverse strand, counting down.
CTTGTGCATGGTTCAAATTCCCTGTCACCTGGAGAGACTGCAAAATGATTTCTTCAGGACACAACACTTTTAAAACAAGAAAAGAGCATAGATATCACTATAAAGCTAAATATGAATAGAGGCAATCTAAATATTTATGGCTGATCCTAAAGTAATCCACATTCCAATCCATTCCTTTTTGAACCCCCTTCTATGCTATTTCTAAATTATAGAATTATACCAGCACTGCATATTCTTTGCCACAAACCCTTGTCTTGTCTTTTGTAAGTACGCACATCTCACTTGTCTATTTGTAAGGAGAAACATAAATTGCATTACAAGGGACAAACAGAGCACAATGAATTTATTTTCAATTATTTAAGCATGCTATGTTTAGTTGCTGAGTAAGCTGAAATTGAAAGAAAATACTGAAACTCTCCAATACAAAATTAAAAACGTGGATATCACATAGTTTTACTTCTAATATTATGATTGTTGAGGCTGCGTTCTACTCAAAATTTAACATGAAGCCTATAAAAATACACTGGGAAAATGTAACACCATCATTCTGCAACAATAATACCTTTTACACTTAATGGATAGCATGTTCAAGGTCAAAGTGGCACCACCTGCTTGCGGTCCTGCCAGAAAGGAAACAACATAAAATAAGCAACCTCACATTTAGAACTATTGAGGCTACCATAGGTCATGGAAATTTGATTATATAATCTGTAAATCAATATAATAATGTTAACATTCATAAAATGCTTTTAAATAAAGACCATATCAGATGTCAGGTCTTACAAGGTCCCAAAGGCACCATTGGGAAATTTGAACAACTAAGGAGTCACTGTACTATATGTATCTAAACAAAACAAAAAATTAGAATTTTCATTAAAAAGATTTAATAGATATATCCCATGTGTCAGGATAGGAATAACTCCATCCTTTCTGGGAATATATCTGTTCTAATATAGAAAGTGGACAAGTAAAAAAATATATACCCTATGGCAGATGAGTAAAATGTTAATATTACAGCATCAGTAGAAAAGTCATTTTGAGCCAGGAATGGTGGCATCCCCCAAGAGTCCCAGCTACTCAGGATGCTGGGGCAGGAGGATCACTTGAGCACAGGAGTTGGAGGCTGTAGTGTGCCATGATCTCACTTCTGAACAGCCACTGCACTCCAGCCTGGGTAACACGGCAAGACCCCATCTCCTGAAATAAAAGAAATAAATTTGATGGTAAGTATTCACTACCCTGAAATTCACTGAAAAAAACAAATAGAACAACATATGAAAAATAAAAGTCCATCTTCAATGAAACAAGATGACCAAAGCAAAAATGATGAAAAGTATCTGTTAAAGAGAATCTGGGCTCCAACAATCAAAGGTACAAGAGCTGATTCACCTTCTCAGAGCTTGAGCCAGATACAGATTTCTGGAAAATTCAGATCTGGGGGCCTGTTGGGCCACCTGACCATTCTCTACTGGATCACGAGGCGCATGGCAGACTGTCTGAGGTCTCTCTGCGGGCCCATCTCCACCTGGCAGAATCCCAGCAGAGCGTGTGCTCGAGTGATGCCACTCCGAGGTGCGTGCATGCCAGCTTGCCTCCAGAGAAGCCCACCTGAGGGGCACTGTCACAGGCACGGAAGCGGTGGGCACCTCCACTCTGTTCCCTCAATATGACCTTCCAGGGACATGATAAACTCCACCAAAGAGGAATAATGGGGGAAAACTCACCCTAGGACCTAACAAAATTGACTCAAAGAAAGAAAATCACTTAGAGGAGATGAATTGAAGAGAAAATCCTGAGGAAGCTGACGCACAACACAGCCTGTCCTGCCCGGGCTTCTCCAGTCCGGGTTCCCACGCCAGGGAGAAATGCTCATCTGATGTTCTCCAGCTGCTCCACAGCAGGGAGAGCCAAGGGCTGCATTCACCATCTTTTCAAAGTTACCAGGACGAAGACTCCAAAAGTGTGGCAAAGATAGCACCGAGCGAACAAGAAACCCATATCAACGTGCAAACCACTATCTTACCTCCTCATAACAGTGAAAAACTTGAATAAAATATTTGCCAATACATTCCAAAACACAGGAAGAGGAATTCACCAAAATTTTTTAAAATTTTATTTTTTATTCTGGGTATACAAGGAAGGCTTGTTATGAAGTTATCCAGCTAAAACACTTCATCATATTAATAGACTGAAGAAAAAAAAGAGTTAGCTCAAGAAATGCTGACGAGGCAATGAAGAAAGCTTCCACATCAACATCTCAAAAACAACATGGTGAATAATCCAGAGAACATCAAGATGGGAAACAGTAAAATACTGGCACGATGAGGACAAGAAACCAGAGAGACGTGGTGCTGCGCCGCTGCAGTCCCGGCTACTGGGAGGCTGAGATGGGAGAAACGCTTGAGCCCAGCAGGTCGGGGCGGCAGTGCGTTGCGACCTCACCGCCTCACTCCAGCCTGGGGGAAGACTGAGACCCCACCTCAAACAAACAAAGGAAATACGACAAGGACGCAAAGAAGTATAAAACCAGGACAGAAAAGTAAGAGAGATGATGGACTAAGAGGACACGAAACAAGACTTCTGAAGGAGCACCAAGAAGGGAAAGAAAACCTTCCTATGTACCAACTGCTGTTCAAGAGGAAGACTCAGTCGTGCACAGATGCCAATTCTCCCTGTATTTTAACATCACTGTACAAAGACATAAGAACATTTATTGCTTCACTCTTTGTAATGGCAAAAAACTGGGAACCTGGATGTCCAGCCATGGGAGATTGGCTGAGTAACCTAGGATACTTCCATCAGTATGATAACATCCACCCGGCACTAAACATCTACTTGAAAAAAGAAAGGCCTCGCACCAGTGTCCTCAACGTCCACCGTAAGAAACTGGAGGCTGGGCGTAGTGGCTCACACCTGCCATCCCAACACTCTTGGAGGCCGAGGAGGGAGGATCTCTTGAGGTCAGCAGCTGGAGACCTGCCTGAACGAGAATGAGACCCCATCTCTCTCTACTAAAGATAGAAAAAAATTAGCCGGAGGAACTAAAAATGGAAAAAAAAAAAAAAAAAGCCGAGTGTGGTGGCAGGCGCCTGTAGTCCTAGCCACTGGGGAGGCTCAGGCAGGAGGATCGCTACAGCCAAGGAGTTTGAGGTTGCAGTCAGCTAGGCTGACGCCACACATTCTAGCCCAGGTAACAAACCCAGGCTTTATAAAAAAAAAAAAAAAAAAGATTAGAAGAAGAAATAGCAGATGAAAACCAAAATAAGCAGGAGAAATAATAAAGATCAGAGAAACAATCAAGGAAACAGAACGCTGCTAGGGCGCGTGGGTGGAGGCCAGGGCATGTGGCAGGGTGACGAATCCTGGCTGGCAGCCCTGGAGGGCGACAGGCCGCAGTGGGTGGCGCTCGGGCTGAGCTGGGGTCCAGGTTCAGGTCCAGGACTGCGGTTGGAGGCGCGGCCAGGGCTGGCGCCAGAGCAGGGTCAAGGGAGTGCACGCACGTGGGGCACCGCGTCTGGGGCGGAGGGTCCGCCTGTGGCAACGCCGCCCCCGTCCCAGGCGACGCGCTCTGGCCTCGCGTCCGGCTGTCCGGGTCACACAGCCGTGCCCTGACACGCCAACCTCCAAGAGGTACCAGGTCACAGCCTGCCTCCTCCCGCCACAGTCACCGTGCCGCCCACCCAGCCTACTCAACCGCACGTGGCTGCTGTCCCGCCCACGCCCCTCTTCGCCGCAAGAAGACGCCCCTGCCGGGCCCAGCCCGCTCGCGAAAGCTCCGCCCACCAGGCAAACCGCGGGCCAGACGCCCCTCCCCCTAGCGCATGCGCCGACGGACGCCACAGGCGGCCTCCTCTACTGGCTAGAGGACGAAGCACTGGCGACGACCTGCTTGTCCAAGAGGGTGGCAGGCAGGCGCAGGTGCAGGCGCAGGGATGCCGACCCCATTGGCCCAGGGCGGCAGGAGGCAGGTGCAGTGCGGACTCCGGCGTGGCTGTTGCGGGGCGCGGCTGCGCGCTGGCTCCGTCTGCGGCGGGGGCTGGCGGACCCTGAGGCGACGGGCCTTGCTGCTCCTCGCGGCCGAGCTAGTGGGCGGCTTCTGCAGGACGGCGGACGCCCCCGAGGAGGAGGAGGAGGCCGGCAGCTCACCTAAGGTACCGCGTGGCAGGGGTGCGGGTGGGGCGGCCTGCGGGTGCCGGCCCTGGACGTCCCCGGCCGCCCTGCGCTGCGCCGTCCCGCGACGTCCCAGTCTGCCCTTCGCTGGGCAGTCCCGCGCGGGCCTTCCCGGATGGCGGTGGAGAGGCGCATGCTGGGTCCGCACCTGGCCGGCGCCCACTGCAGCCGCGTCCTTCCCCACAGCTGCGTTGGCCCCGGTGAAAACCTCCTGGAGCGGCTCAGGTAGGCTCAGACCCAGGCCCCTCTGGGTGGGAAGCAGGGGGGCGCGTCGCCTTTGCCTAAGGCAGTTTCCCCTCAAGGACAGCTGTGCAGCCGCTGACACTTCCCAAATCCTTACTACTCTCCGTGCACTTATGTATTTGAAACGAGGGAAAATAGCGTTCACTGGTCTTTCTAACGAACTTGCTGGTTCGCGGAGCTTTGGTAGAACATGCACAGTTTGAGAGATACTAGTGTCATCTGTTGCTTTTCAACCCCAAAACTAAAACATGTCTTTCCTTGATCCTCTCTCTTCTTCTTCCCAGCATAACTGAAAGCTTTTTAACTATACATACCATTTCGCATGATTCTGGACATTTGTCTTCTTTTAGGTCTGTACTGCCTTGGAGTCATTCTTCCTTAATTCTACTTTATATTGTTACCTGTGCCAATGTGAAAAGGCATCTCTACATATTTTCCCCTTTCTTCTGTCGTCATATCATTTGCAGTTATGTGCCTAGAAAGTGCTGAGAATTAAAATTCCAGCGATCTTAAGTCTTCCTTTCAGAATGTAATGGAATCTTGGTTCTCCTTTCTTTAAATTGTTTGTGAGCCTGTCTTCCCAAAGTCCAGGGTGTCATTGTGATTCTGGCAGAGTACCCTTCCCTGGTGCTCAGAACTACACGGTCGCTTTCTCCCAAGGTTACTGATACTTTGTCTCAATTCCTCCTCTTTGGGAATTAAATTCATGGTAGTGGTTCCCTGATTGCTTTTTCTAACCTCTAATAGGACGAAATTCTCTGCAAGAAAAGCCAGTAACAGCATCAGAAATAGAGGTGCTTGTTGAACGCTGCACAGTGAAGGCCCTCTGTATCCCAGTGTGCTAATACCTGTATAGCTGGCTTTGTAATCTCAAGCAGATCACTTAATTGATTCTGCTCTTATCTGTAAAATAGTGGTGTTCAGGGGCAGCTTGAGTTCCAGCTGCATGCACCACTGAGATTCCATGCCTGTAATGTAACCTGGGTACCCGAGGTCTCTCCTGTGTCTGAGAAGTCACAGGGAAGGTGCGTGGAGGACTCAGGGGAGAGTGGCTGCAGCACGGGTTCTCTGTCTGTCCCTGAGTGGCTGAGGGCATGCACTGCTCCTGGCCACACTTGCCTCCCCAGCCCTGAACCTCTTCCAGTGCCGTGTTTGTTGAGACATTCCCCAATATTCTGAGGCTGCTGCTGCTGGTATTGATGGTGATGAAACACGATGATAATAAACAGTGTATGTTATTGACTCCCCAGATGCTAATATAAGTAACAACAATTAATGCTGCACCCTAACCTGTGTCAGGCACTCAGAGGTCTATATATGCATGTGTTTTCTGGCATTTAACACTCTAGCAGATCTCTTGAGTAACAGTGATTACTGTCTCTATTTTTTACAAATGACAGCAGGCAAGAAGTGATTAAGGACCCTGTCCAGGGTTACACAGTGGCAGGAGAAGAGCTAGGAGTCAAACCCAGGCCGTCTGACTCTGGAGTCAGGGCTCTCCGCACCGCATCCACCGCTTGTGCCCCTTGGAGAAACCTGGGCTGTGCGCTTTCTAAACCCTACCTTGCAAGCACGCCATTGCGTGGCAGCATTCTCCGCGTCTCGAATCCAGCCCACTGGGCTCCTGTCCCTGGTGGATGCTTGTACACTGTCCCTTCCTCTGGTAGGGCTTCATTGTGTTGTGGGCTTGCTTCTGTGGCCAGTGTAACCTCTTTGTTTACCCATCTCAGGTGACACCAAGTCGAAAACTCTACAGAGTGTCGTGACAAGGTACTGCAGTGATGATGACATGACTGGTGATTTGATCTGCTTCTCCAATGAGGCTGTGACAGTCAAAGTGCTTCTGCATGTCAGGAAGTTGTTCCAGGTGTGGAAAAAAACTAAGTGTCAAATGGACTAAAAGCAGTCACGGTAAGGTCTGGGTTCATCTGGGAACCGTCTCCCTTCCAGCGTGGGGGTCCATGTTGCCTTTCTCATGTTTAGTTAACCTCTCAGACATGACCCAGCCAAGGGGGAGAGAGTGGAATATACCTTTGAGGGGATACTTTTGTTCTTTATAATGATTTCTGCTTTAAAATCAACGGTGGACATTGCAAATCATTCAAACAGTGTAGAAATTTATGATGCAAAAATTTGAGTTTGTCTATAAATTTGTGCTATGGAGAAAACTCTTAACAGTTCTATATCTGTTCTTCTGGTGTTTTTAAAAATAATTAAAAATGATAATCATTGGACCCTTTGTTATCCAATTAGCAAAGATAATTACTGGACTCTATTCACTAACTTCCTTTTTCATGAGAAATAGTATTTTTATAGTGTAAATTGATGGAAGGAGAGTTGCCAGGTCACAGATGCCCAGATTTAACAATTTAGTGGTTATTGTTAAAATAACATCCGACAATGTATACTCTCAGGAGCAGAGGTACTGGCTATTAACAAGTGTTGAAAAGGGCATGGATATTACCTATCTTTGAAATATTTACCAATCTAATCCATGAAAAGTGATCTCAAATTTTAAGGCTTGTACATGACGTTTCACATTTTTTTCTATGAATTATTTTCATGTCTCATGTCCATTTTTTTGTTCAGCTTTTTCTCTTACTAAAGCTTATGTATTAGGGAAATTACTGCTTTTTGAGGAAGATTATTATATGAAAGTGTTGCAAATCTTTTCTCTAAGGTACTCTATTGTCAGTGTTCTATAGAATTTCATTTTATGTAGCGAAATGTGTGTGTCTTTTTGTATTGCTTTTGGACTCTAAGCATCTTTAGCGAGACTTATTCCAGTTCTTATTATTCACTCAAGTTTTCCTCTGAAAATCATTTGTTTATTGACATTTAAATATTTAATCTGCCCAGAATTTATTTTGGTGCACAGATGTTTCTTTCTCAGTGGCCAGCCAGTCATCCCACTGATTCGCTCACTTTTTCCATACTGATTTAGAAGATCGTTTATCATACACTGGAATCCTACATGCAAGTGACTGTCAGCCCCATGCTTGTGCTGTGGGCCCCGGAAGCACGGGGCTGTAATAGGTAGTAAACAGGTTTACCTTGCTGCTCTTATTTGTGGATGGAATTTCCCTGGCTCTTCACATGTTCTTGATGAATGTTTTTGCTGTTTCTCCTCCTCTACTCAGATTTGCTTTCTATGGAACTGAGTTTGTGGATTTCATTTGGTATCACAGATACTTGGATCATAAACAGTCTTCTCCAATCATAAATTATGTTTGCACATTTATTTCAACTTTTTTTATTTATTTTTTACAAGTCAATAGTTATGTTCATTTCATTTAGGTTCTCCAAATTTCTTATTTATTTCCAAGAATTTTTATGTTTCTCTGTTATCAATATAATTTTACATTGCATTTTCAAACCAGTCTTTTTCTTCCTATATAGGACAGCTGCTGCTTTTCCAATGTAATTTGGAAGGTGTCAAACTTACTGAGCTACTACTTTTTAAAAAGGCTGAAATGTACTTTACTACTATTATGATTAGTACATGCCATCTAAATGCTTAATATCCTCTTTCTCGGTTTCTTTTTCTTTTTTTTTTTTTTTTTGAGACAAGATCTCACTCTGTTGCCCAGGCTAGAGTGCAGTGGCATCATCATAGCTCACTGCAGACTCAAACTCTTGGGCTCAAGTGATCCTCCCATCTCAGCCTCCCATGTAGCTAGGGCTACAGTCGTGTACCACCTCACATGAATAATTTTTCTATTTTTTGTAGAGTTCTTCCTATGCTGCTCAGGCTGGTCTCAAACTCCTGGCCTCAAGCAATCCTGCTGCCTTGGCCTCCCAAAGTGTTAGGAGGTGTGAGCCACTGTGCCCAGCCATATTGTTCCTCAAATTTTAGAAAGTATGCATACATACAAAGATAATATAATTCAAATTCTAGAGTTGCATTGTTCAGTATGGTAGCCACCAGCTATGTGTGGCTATTTAAATTTGTTAACATTAAGTACAATTTAGAATGAGTTCCTTGGTTTTATTGGCTACATTTCAAGTGCTGAATTTATTAGTAGCTACTAACTGCCAAACTGAGCAGCGCAAATAGAGACTATTTACTGTCCGCACACAAAGTGCTACAGATAGCTCTGGCCTAGATAGCATGAAATGAAAAGCAGAGCCTCCCACCAAGCTCCTCGCCTGCACCTTCACGCCTCAGGCCTCATGCTTTTCTTGGTTTCTGCTTTTAGCTCTTCTGGTAGGTACTGGAGTCACCTGAACAATATGCTTTTATCTTTTCTTAATTTACCAACATTAGTATTTATTGGCTTCCATCATGACAGATGTGGCACTGGCTCATTCACACTGCCCTCCTTTTTTGTCTTCCAGTTTCTTTGTGATATATTTTTTCCTCCAAAGTCTTCCTTTGTAACTTCGAATTATGCCATAGTCGTCACTTTTTTATGTGTATTAAAAGAAATACTCTGGATTCAGACTCTTAACAAAGGAGACCTGGGACTCGGAGCCTGTGGTGTCGGTGCTCACCTCATTCTCTGGGCTGTGGTCATTGGTCCTTTCAAAGCAGGTTCTCTCATAAGACGCGCCTCGATTTTAAGACATACCATTAGTTTAATACTGAAAATTTTAAATGGAAACCTAGATCATGAGACTCGTCCTGCTCTCAGAAAAGTCAAAATGTGGCAAAATGGTCATCTGGGTACCCAGCAAGTCCTTGTCCCATTGGTGAGTCAGCTGTCCCTCGCTTGTTCCCTTTTTTGTTATGGTAAAGAGTGTTCACCTCTGCTTGCAATCCTTGTTTTTGTAAATCAATAATAGGTTTTTCAAGTACTTTTCAACATTTTCCAGATGATCTCATAGGTTTTGTTCCTTTGAACTATTAATATAGTGAAAAATATTAATAGCTGCCTAATCTGAACTACTCTTACTTTATGAGAATGATCCCCATTTGATATTAACTTGAATGCACTCCCAGATTTATTTTATTTTTTTCTTGTAGTAAAGTATGAATAACATAAAATTACCATTTTAATCATATTTAAGTGTACCATTTAGTGGCATTATAGACATTCAAATTGTTGTGCAACCATCACCATGATCTATTTTCAGAACTTTTTCAGCAGTAGAAACTACCAGTAGAAACTACTGTTTAAACCATTATTCAGTGTTCTACTTTGTGTCTCTATGAATTTGCCTATTCTGAATGCATCATATAAGTGGAATCATACAATATCTGTTCTTTCCTGACTTTTGTGACTTAATGTTTTCAAGGTTCACATGTGTAGTATCTGCCAAAATTTTCTTTTTATGTCAGAATAATATTGCATTGTGTGGGTATATTGTGTTTTTCCATTCATCTGTTGATAGACACTTGTTTCTGTTGACTATTGTGAATAATGCTTCTATGAACAAGTATCTGTCTGAGTCCATGTTTTCAGGTCTTTTTGGTAAATACCTAGGAGTGGAATTGGTGGGACATAGGATAAGTCTATGTTTAACTTTTGAGGAACTAACTGTTTTCAATCTTGTCTGCACCATATTATGATTCTACCAACAGTGCATGAGGTTTCCAATTTCTCTACAACCTTGCCAACACTTGCTATTTTTGTTTATTTATTTATTGTGACAATAGCCATCTTAGTGGGTGTAAAGTGGTATGTCATTTTGGTTTTGATATATATTTGCCTAGTGATTAGTGAAGCAGAGCATCTTTTCATGTGCTTATTGGACATCTGTATATCTTCTTTGGAGAAATGTATATTCACATCCTTTGCCTATTTTTAAATTGGGTTGTTTGTTTTCTTGTTGAGTTCTAGGAATTCTTTATATATTCTGGATATTAATCTCTTATTAAATATATGGTTTGCAAATATTTTCCCTTATTCTGTCAGTTGTCTTTTCATTTTCTTTTTTTTTTTTTTTTTTTGAGACAGAGTCTCACTCCATTGCCCGGGCTAGAGTGAGTGCCGTGGCATCAGCTTAGCTCACAGCAACCTCAAACTCCTGGGCTCAAGTGATCCTTCTGCCTCAGCCTCCCGAGTAGCTGGGACTACAGGCATGCGCCACCATGCCCGGCTAATTTTTCTATATATATTTTTAGCTGTCCATATAATTTCTTTTTATTTTTAGTAGAGACGGGGTCTCGCTCTTGCTCAGGCTGGTCTTGAACTCCTGAGCTCAAACAATCCGCCCGCCTCGGCCTCCCAGAGTGCTAGGATTACAGGCGTGAGCCACCACGCCCGGCCTCTTTTCATTTTCTTAATAATATCCTTTGATACTCAGAAGTTTTAAATTTTGATGAAGTCTAATTTGTCTATTTGTTGTTGTTGTTGCCTATACTTTTGATGTAATGCTTGAGAAATCATTGAATAATCCAAGATTGTGAAGATTTTCCCCTAAGTTTTTTACTAAGAGTTTACAGCATTAGCTCTTAAATTTAAGTCTTACATACATTTAAAGATACTGGTCCAACTTCATTCTTTTGCATGTGGATATCCAGTTTTCCCAGTACTGTTTTTTTAAAAGGCTGCTTAATGGAGAGACTACGCATTCCCTGTGGAATGGTCCTGGTGCCCTCCTCAAAAATTAGTTGACTATATGCAAAGGTTTATTTTGGGCTCTCTATTCCATTTCATTGGTCTTTATTTCTGTCCTTACACTACTGCCACATTTGTTTGATGACTGTAGCTTTGCAGGAAGTTTTGAAATCCAAAAGTAGGAGACCTCTAATTCTTTTTTTTTTTATTTCAGCATATTATGGGGGTACAAAAGTTTAGGTTACATATATTTCCCCTGCCCCTCTCCCCCCCCCCAAGTCAGAGCTTCAAGCATGTCCATCCCCTAGACGATGCGCATTGCACTCATTATGTAGGTATACACCCATCCCCTCCCCCCCCCACATCTGCCCGACACCCAATTAGTGTTATTCCCAAATGTGCTCGTAGGTGATGATCAGTGAAACCAATTTGATGGTGAGTACATGTGGTGCTTATTTTTCCATTCTTGGGATACTTCACTTAGTAGAATGGGTT
>CM052445.1:66490035-66511520 GCA_028533085.1 Varecia variegata | reverse complement strand
TTGGTTTCCCTGATCATCACCTAAGTGCACATTTGGGAATAACACCAATTGGGTGTCGGTCAGATGTGGGCGGTGGGGGAGGGGATGGGTGTCTACCTACATGATGAATGCGATGTGCACTGTCTGGGGAATGGACACGCTTGAAGCTCTGACTTGGGGGGATGGGGGGCATGGGCAATATACATAATCTGAACTTTTGTACCCCCCTAATAAGCTGAAATAAAAAAAATGTGTGGGATAAAACCAATGTTTTGGCCTTCATGCAAGTTTCCGGGTGATTTTTTAGTGCAAAACCTTGCAGTTATAACTGTAGTTCCACAACCCGTGCAGAGCTAACTGTCTCCGGCTGCCTGTTGAATCCATTCGGCTGTAAGCCACTTTAAAATGAGCATTTACTACCTGAGGCATGGAAAAACTGTGGAGTATGACTTTAAAACACATTGTTAATGATTCTGGTTTGGACAGAGGGAAGTTTATTTTGTGTCAATGCACGAGGCGCTCTTGTGTAGTACCTTCTCTGTGCCAGATGCTAGTATGTGCACGGACGTGCATTGACTTAGTTAATATTCACAATAGCACAATAAATTAAAATCTGTTAACGTTATTCCTATTATACAGATGGCAAAACTGAGGAAGACCAAGGCCAGTGACCTTGCCCAACAGCGCCCAAAGAGCCAGCACTGAAGCAGCGTTCAATTCAAAGCAGTTTGTTTTCAGGATGTGCTGCTAACTCCTGCCTTCTACCAACCAATGGGGAATAATTTTGATCAACATAACTTCATAAAAATAGGGGAATTTATCATTATCATATTTTTCTTGTCCTCACTGTTATTGTCTGCATGTTTAAAACATATGCTTATCTGCATCAAAGTCATCTCTCTGTTAATTCTGTCCATAGGACTCCGAAATACTGTCATTCAAAACAATTTATTAAGTTGTTTCAGATTAGAGCCAAGTTTAAATATATCATTTTAAAATCAGGTTGCTGATTATCTCTTTTAAATTATCCTTGTTTAATTACTTCATTCCATTACTGACAAACTCTAATAAGCACATAAATGCTATCTTTGTTCTAGGCAAATGTGAAATGCTATAATTACTATCTATGAATACTAGAACCTATATTTTATAAGAAATTTTGAAAATAATCTTTTTTCCAAAGGCTGTAAACAATGTAGTCAGTTTGAAACATTTCATTGTATCATTAAAAGAAGTCATTGAAGAAAAGAATTGTACCCTCACACAAAGTCTGGTGATGAGCAATACATATTTGCAACATAAATGGCAAAGGAGTACTATCCCTAATAACTAGCAAAGTATAAAAACAAACTAACATAAAATAAAAATATGGCCATAGTCTATGAACAAGCAGTTCATAAAACTGAAAAACTAATGACCAATTAACAATTCAAAAATATGTCCAACCATACTATTTACGGGAAAGCAAATTAAAACCTTAACAAGATGCTGTTCTGTGCTCACTGCTTTAGAAAACACAATATACCCAAGTCTGACAAGTAAAGGCTTGACAAAAATGTGAAGAGATGAAATTTTCTTTTACTGCTATTTGATGTGTGAGTAGTCTAGCTACTTTGGAGTGTCATTTGGAAATATTTAACACAGTTGAAGATGTGAACTTTTTTGTTGTGTTTTTTTTTTTTTTTTTTTTTTTTTGCTTTGAGTGCATTTATTAGCACACTGCTGTGTAGCATGCTCAGGTCTTGAATATGCATGATACAATATTCTCTGATGCGATAGATGATTAAAGAACTGTATTAAAGCATTCATTCTGAATGAAAATACACGGACAAGGTAATCCGAAGGCTCAGAGCAACTATAGGGAGGAATATAACCTGAAGTAGTCATTTCTCCCCAGAGAAATTCTATGGAGATTGCTTTCAATTTTTGGTTTTAAATCTAAGAAGTTGCAGCATAGAGAGTTGAAAAATAACATCTCTGGCTTGTTCATATGCAAGCTCTAGGTTTTTGGTTATTTATTTATTCAATTGATTTCAGAATATTACAGGGGTACAACTGTTTTGGTTACATAAATTGCTTTGTACCATTTGAGTCAAAGTTATAAGTGTACCCGTCCCCAGACAGTGTGTGTTACACCTGTTAGGTGTGAATTTACCCATCCCCTCCACCCCCTCCCACCTACTTGATTATCGGGGACTACGTTCTGCACATTATAATACTATTTAACAATGCATAGTAATTTAAAACTGAATTTTTGTTCTGCCTTTTTATTATTAATAGAATTTAAGTGAAACAAGTAGCAAAATGGCTGTTTATTGGTTGTATTTAAAGTGTCCCAAACAACCAAGACTTTTATCTCCTCTTTAAAGCAAGCCAAAGGTTACACATCTTCCCAGGTTGAGTAAGCAATAGGATCCTATCTTACAGGTTAGCTTGCTAGCAGTAGATGTAAAATTCCATACATTGTCACATGGCAAATTCCTCATAACATATTATCTAGAGGACAAGAAAATAGTTATCCTGTCTCCCCAACTCTAACAGTCACATTTCCGTGCTTCTAAAAGGGAAAAACATCATATACCTTCCATATAGTTCATACATAATTTATATATAATTACTGCTTATTTATTGAAATGGTGTTATTAAATCAAAATATTTTCTTGAACTGTAGATGATTTAGAATTGAGGACATATGGGACAAGTTTATAGAGATGCAAACATAAATGTAGTATCATTATGATATATAAATACATACATATATATCTATTCAAAATATAAGCAAATCAGTATATGCATTCATTAACAAAAACTTGGTAGTTAACACATCTATTAAAAAAGCAGAATATGCCCAGATTTGTTCTTTTTGCTTAAGATTGCACAGAATTATTAATATTTTTTCTAGATCTGTGAAGTATGACATTGATAATTTGATAGAGACTGCATTGAATTTGTAGATCACTTTGTGTAGTATGGAAATTTTAACAATATTGATTCTACCTATCCACGAGCATGACATATTTTTCCATTTTTTGTATCCTCTGTGATTTCTTTCCTCAGAGTTTCATAGTTCTTCTTGTAGAGATCTTTCACCTCCTTGCTGAAGTATATTCCTAGGTATTTTATTTTCTTTGTAGCTATTATGGTATTGAGTCTTTGATTTGACTCTTGGCTTGACTGTTATTAGTATGTAGAAATGCTACTTATTTATGCACATTAATTTTGTATCCTGAGACTTTGAGACTTTGCTGAATTTATTTATCAATTCTAGGAGACTCTTGGTGGAATTTTGGGGGCTTTCTAGATACAAGATCATTTCATCAGTAAAGAGCAATAGTTTGACCTTCTCTTTCCTGATTTGGATATACCTAATTTCCTTCTCTTGCCTGATGGCTCTCAAACTATACTACAAGACTATAGTAACCAAAACAAAAAATAGAAACATAGACCAATAGAACAGAACAGAGAACCCAGATGTAATACAATCTACCTACAACCAACTGATCTTCAACAGAGCAGACAATAATGTACACTGGGGAAAAGAAGCCCTACTCAATAAATGGTGCTGGGAAAACTGGATAGCCACATGCCAAAGAATGAAACAGGACCCCTACCTCTCACCACTCACAAAAATTAATTCAAAATGGATAAAAGACTTAGAGTTAAGGCATGAAACCATAAGAATTCTAGAAGAAAATATAGGAAAACCTCTTCTAGATATCAGCCTAGGCAAATATTTTAAGACTAAGACCCCAGTGGCAATCATGACAACAACAAAAATTAATAAATGGGATTTGATTCAACTAGAAAGCTTCTGCCAGCTAATGAAACAATCAACAGAGCAAATAGACAACCTACAGAATAGGAGAAAATATTTGCAAGCTACACATCCAATAAAAGACTAACATCCAGAATTTACAAAGAACTCAAGCAAATCAGCAAAACAAACAAACAACCCTATTAAAAAGTGGGCAAAAGACATGAACAGAAGCTATTCAAAAGAAGAACGACAAATGGCCAATAAACATATGAAAAAATGCTCAACATCACTAGTCATCATGGAAATGCAAATTAAACCACAATGGATATTACCTTACCTCAGTTAGAATGGCTTTTATTAAAATGTCCAAAAGCAATAGATGCTGGCATGGATGCAGAGAGAAACGAATGTTTGTACCCTGTTGGTGGGACTGTAAATTAGTAAAACCTCTATAGAAAACAGCATGGAGATTCCTCAAAGAACTAAAAGTAGACCTACCCTTTGATCCAGCAATCCCACTACTGGGTATTTACACAAAGAAAAAGAAATCATTTTATTAAAAAGACACCTACACTCGAATGTTCATTGCAGCACAATTTACAGTTGCAAAGATGTGGAATCAACCTAAATGCCATGAGCAGATTAATAAAATGTGGTATATGTGTACCATGGAGTACTATTAGGCTATAAAAAGAGTTGAATTAATACCTTTTGCAACAATCTTGATGGAACCAGAAGCATTCTCTTATGTGAGGTATCTCAAGAATAGAAAAACAAACACCACATGTACTCACTACTAAATTGGAACTAACCAATGAGCACACATGTGCACAGATAGAAGTAAAATTCAGTGGAAATCAACCAGGGGAGATGGGGGAGGAGAGAGGGGCAAAAACCTGCCTAATGGGTACAAGGAACACTATTTGGGTGATGGGCACACCTATAGCTGGGACTCAAGCATTATAAAAGTGATCCATGTAACCTGAAACTTTTGTACCCCGTTAATATTTTGAAATAAAAGAAAAGTAAAAAATAAAAGTGTTGATAAAGTCAAAAAAGATTTTAAAAATTAAAAAGCACAATTTGCTTCCACACACACACATTATTGTTAGATATAACTTGCAATTTTGAATGTTTATTTTTTACTGTAAAGCATACCAATTTAAATATTTATAAAGGTTTCCTGCTCCCTATTTTAAACTCCTAGATCATCTGAGGAACAAATGGACAGCACTGTGGAATTCTCTTCATGTCAGAAACAAAAATGGTTTTATAAAATTTATAATCATCTTTTAACACCTTGGATAAATGTACCTTGGCCCCTCCTTCTGCTTTTGACAGGAGAGTGTTAGGGTCAAGGAAGGACCGCTGTCTAAAAGCGATACACACAGAACGTGGGAGGAAGGGGGTTCTAAACGCAACTGGACATCAACTTCACTGTGTTCTCGAAGACTGCCCAAAGGCAAAGTGACATGTATGCAATAACTTTTTGTTCTAGAGCAGTTTCCAGTCATTATACTCCTGCCCATTTTATTGAGGATTGTAGTGATGTCTAAAAAAATTAATGACTTAGCCAGAGCATTGCTGGTATATGGTACCGGCTGAGTGGAACCCTAGACTTTCCTACTCATCTGGGGTCATTTTCTTCTTTCTGGCTACACTGTCTATAATTTGACTACATCAGAATACCCTTACTCCAAATTTGGCCCTTCCGTATGCCTCAACATTTCACTCAAAAGAGTAGTAAATCAATTTTACAAAGTCAGTAAAACAAAGTACATCCAATGGTATGATGGGTAATGGGATTGAAGGAAACCTGAATTGTAGTCACGTTTTGAAACAACTGAGTTGTTTTAAATTGGAGAAGCCACAAATACAATTTAATTTCAATTTACCCAAATGCAAAATCACACTAAACAAGATGGCCTCTGCTGCCCCACCAGCTCTGAGAGCATTTCTATCCAATCCGCAGGGAGCCGCCTCACACCTTTCAGGGAAGCCCTGTCTGAGTGGTCTGAGCCCTGAGGGGCTGCCCTTTGCCCCCTTTATCCCACTTTTATCAAGAAACAGTGATCAGTGCTGGGGACAAAATCAACATTTCCTGCACCAGGAGCCAATTCCTTTCCATCCCAAGCTGAAAATAGATCTCTCCAAAATTGATTAAAATGATAAAAATCCAAGCAAACTGTATTTATTAAATTATTTTGTTTGGTTGTTTCATTGAAAAAAAAGATGAAACATAATTACTAAGGATAAAAATCACTTAAACAAGTCTTGATGTTTTTCTCACAAAGAGTTTGAAATGATTGCTTACTTAAATCTCATGCAGATAAATTCAATTTCCTTATTGCGTAAAAATCTGAGAAATACAAGACCAACAATACCTTGGTGAAAGAACATATAGCTTCTCAATATGTGTTCACTTTCTGGAAAAATGATAAAAAAGAAATGATTCTGATGTCTTCCTCAGTGTACCACCAGAAGAAACGACCCAATGTATGTAATATGCAACTCGGTGATGGGGAAAACCTGATTATCGCATGTTAAGGCGGGAATCTCCTCCCTCAGTTCCCACAGAGACGGGCCGGAGGCTGAGGGGTAGTGGACCGGCTCCCGGGGGCCGCCGGGGGACGCGCTGTGGGGCGCTGAGACCAGAAGGTCTCCAGGGCCAACGGTACATTCCCGCTGAGGGCGGAGTGCGGCGTGTGCGGTCGTTGAACTCAAAGTCCGTGGGGAGACGGTGAACGTGAGAGAGACAAAGGTTTTAATTAAGAGAGTGAGGGAAAGTAAGCAGTGAACGATTTTTAAGAAAGGATTTATATTTTCACATTTCATAAAACGATCTTTGGTAAAGTACAAAACCAAGACATCTGCGTGGACTCGGACAATAGCAGTCAGTGGCTTCACTTTGTCACAGGCCTGCTCAGCGCGCCGCTCAGGCGGCCGAGCCGAGGGCCAGCCTGCAGCACCGTCGCTGCACCCAGTTGCACGCTGCACCCAAACGCCCAGAAAGGCATTGACAACCACTAAACACGACAGTGAAGCGAATGGAAAAATCTGTCAGAAGTTTATGAGATAGATATTTTATTATCCCATTTTTCACACGAGAAAAATAAGCGTGCAAAGAAAAACTCTAGACAAATTAAATTTAGTAGAGTTTATCTGAGCAAAGGGTGATTCCCGGCCAGCCGGCAGCGGGGACCGGAGGGCGCCGGGCGTCTCAAGGGCTCAGCCTTGAGAACGGTAGCTTTTGCCGGCCAGACACAGAAGCGGAGTAGAAAAACTGCTTGGTTAGCGAAGGCTAGGACCTGCCTTATTTGGACACGGTGTGGTTTAATTTCGGCCGTGCTGTAAGGTGGTGGGAAAATATTTCACATGCATAGCACACATGCAGATATAGACAGACATAGGAACAGAAATATTCAACAATTTTAACCATGTGCCAGGTGTAATAATACAAAGCTTACTAATTTATTAAAGTATATCTGGATCCAAATTGTTTATCTGGCCAATGGAATAAGGTTTTCTGCCCAGATGGTGAAGGCTTTTTATTGATATTTGTGGAAAAGATCATTAAGCTTTTTTTAAATTTTCCCAATTTCCAAACATCTTTTTCATCTAATGTGTTATGTACTCTAAACTTGCATTTTAAATGAATAGCTGTTATGTCTTAGAGAAAACAGCATAGAAAATTTAAATCCAAAAGGCACAGAGCTTAGACTTCAGGCTTATATACCATAATTTGCCTAAACCAAGAAACAAGAGTGTAGATAAAAGACCAGTTAAGAGAAGATGGCCAGTAAAAGACCGTAAACAAAAGTAAGGCCTATTTTGTAGATGTAAGCCAGTATCTTCTCCATTGTAAGAATTTCTGTTGACTTAGTTCTCCCTCTCTTCCAGGTGCAGAAAGGGAGATCCTCTCACCAATGGAGATTTCCTTTAGAGATATGTTTCTCTTACATAAAGATCTCAAAATAACCAGCTGACAATAGTCCTTATGCCAAAAAGTTATATTTTGGAGATCAGAGATTTTCCAAGCCAGTCTGTGGCTTTTAACTAGAATACTAAGTAAGGGAAGCCTACTGAAGACCAGGATGGGTATTTATGCCTTATGATTAGAGACTGGTACATCCTTTCTGTCTTGTTTTGTTTTCAAGATTGTATGACAGAACAATTAGGTTTCTTTTTTCAAGAAAGAGTTTTGGGGCAAGGCGAAGATCGTGACAATAAGAAAAAGGGAGACAGAGTTAGCAGAGCATGTCCTTAGCAGGGCTTTGAGAAGAGCTGTTTCAGTTGACTGAGAGGTTCCGGGGGAGAAGAGGATCGAATAGAGAAAACAAAGCTGACTAATTCCTACAAATGTTTTTGTGTTCTTTTGGAAATGATTCAAGTGTCAGTTGGACAAGTTTAGGCATAAAGATCTTTCAAACTTGATTTGAAATCCAAAACACAGAAATATTCTTTTTCTCTGAGGGATTGGTTGATTATTGTACTGGGAGTGTAGTTCTTGGGAATTTTCTCCCTGGGGGAACAGTCCAGGCCAAAGGGAGTGGGTCCATCAGATGACTGGTATAAAAATTTCTTAAACAACCTTTCCAAAGATCTGGTTGTTTAAACTAAAGGTAGACTTCTTGGGACACAGGGTTTTGATGACAGAAAAACCAAATTCTGCCAAAATATTTAAAGAGGTCTATTCTGAGCCAACGTGTCATCGCCCAGGAAAACAGTCTCAAAGGTCCTGAGAAAGTACGCCCAAGGCAGTCAGGTCACAGTTCGGCTTTTATGTTTCAGGGGGACAGGAATTGTAGGTAAAATTATAAGTCAATACATGAGAGACATGCATTGGTTTGGCATCTCGAAGTGGGAGCTTAAAAGCCACAGGTGGGTTTAGGGATGCTTTAGTTGGCAATTGGTTGAAAGAGTTAAGCTTTGTGTAAAAACTTGGAGTCAGGAGAAAGAAATGTTTAAGTGGAGATAAGGGGGTGTGTTATCTGTCATGTAATTTCACACTAGAGCAGGTTGGAAAGTAAGCCACAATACACTGGGTCAAGAAGACCATTTTTAATGAGATTTTATCGTTTGTAAAGCATGACGTCTTGGGCCCCTTAGAAAGAGATTTCAGCAAGAAAAAATGCCTGAGTTAAGTTCTCATTCCTTTAGTGTGAGGCAACTTATTTTGGGTTTAAAATATACACAAAGAGGTCCTTTTGGTCCCTGTAGCTGTTGTATTATAAAGACATGCTTCTATTTGCCTTTGTAAGGAGTTCCCCTACCGTGTCCACTGTAACTCTAAGTTACCTTCCATAAGGTTCACTCATTTTTCCAGAAAAGCACAGGTTCTGGGCCCATAGTTCTTACCCATAAAATGGACTGGAATTTCAGATGCAAGCATTCTAGACTCCTTCGATCTAGAAGGAGTCTAAAATCATGAAGACATGATTTTCTCTTTCAGTAACCTTACTTGCTGGAGGCCTCCTACTGGACCCGGTCTAGTTTCTTTATCAGATCTATTCCAATCTTGATCTTAGTCCAAAGAATTGCTCCAAGAAAATTAGAGAGCTCAAAATGCAAATTTTCAGAGCTTAAATCTGAAAGGGTATGTGCCCATGATCACATGACCAGTTGTGGTGAGAGAGCAGTGGGCACAAAGGGCCCTGGTGGGCACCTTCACTTGTCATTTGGTGCTACAGGGGGTCACTGGGTGCCCTTCAAATTCCACTTCCGACACCAAAGTGTTAAAAGAAAAAGTGCAGACAGATTCAGCAGAGTTTCTTTGAGCAAAGAATGATTCGTGAATTAGGTGGCACTTAGAACCAGAGGAGGTTCAGAGAGGTCCACCCAGCAGTGAGAGCAATGAGGTTGGACTGCTGGACACAGCAGCCAAGTAGAGAAATCACTCGATTGGCTACCACTGGGCGTCTTCCTCACGTGAGCATGGGGCGATGAGCCATTTGTCTTACCTGGGCATACGTACCGTGATGAGCTGGCTGCCGGTGGTCGCCTGACACCCAGCTGCTGTGACTGACTGAAAGGAGCAGCAATGCTCCTGAGTTAGGTGGCAGCGTGTTTGCACACCAAATTAGGTTGCAGTTTGCTACACAGGGACCCAAGATAAGGAGGCCGCCTCGAGCCAAATTTAAAGCAAGACATTTTATAAAAAGACCAATGTCATACAATTAGCAGATGATAGCAAATCCAGGATTTCTGGCCCCAAAACCAGTGAACTGTGGTGTCTTTCTGTACTAGTTATCACATGAACACCACATGTGACATGCCATCCAAAACCATTAGAAATGTGAAAAACATAGGTTATATGAACACTGGGGAAAAGAGGATACCATTGCATCCATCTTGTGCTTTGTGTGTGAAATCGTAGTTTACATGGAATAGACAAAATAATCAACTGGAAAACAGAAACAAAAAAAGCATGAATTAGTAGTGTTTAAAAGTATAAAAATTAACAGAGAGAAATAACATTTACATATACAAAGAGTATTTAGCAGATATTTTAAAAATATCCCATTTTATAAAAATAAAATAAATAACAATTAAATTAACTATGCAACCTCTAAATGTAATGGAATCATTAAAATGCTACTGTAACAGATGAAAATCAGCTTTAAAAATCTGAGAAACTTGATATGAACTTTCTATCAAATATGAACTTGATAGAAAGCTTATATTAACATGCAGATGTGCTGGTTTGGAAAAATCATTTGGAAGTTTCCGCTTTTTATGTTCAGACATAGTTAAAATATATTGGAGTTATTTTATTTATAAATGCTTACAAATCTAAAATTACTGTGTTTTCACAGAGATGGATGAAGTTTTGAAGAGTTTTGCTTATTGAGAGAAATGTGGATCATGGCAACAATAAGGTCTCAATGTTTTTTCCTTGAATGGCAGCAAGGTTATGAATACACAAGAGCTCCTGATAAGGAAAAGAGGAGGAAGTGATAGATAAAATAAATTAACATACGTTTATCAAGAGCCAATAAGAGGAAATGTTTTTGGAGCCAAAGAAATAGAAAATGCCACTATTCTGCTTTCAAATGGCCTACATTCTTAGGAAGAACATAATTTTATCTCTAATGAGAATGGTTTGAAGAATTTATAGAATCATATCCCCTCTTTGGTAGTATTTTCTATAAAGTGCATAAAAATATTGGGAAAGTTAAATGAATTATTCATAACTTGAAAATCAGAATGTGATATAAACTTTATATTAGAAACTAAGTGATTTATAATGAGTGCGATACTCACGGTCTGGGGGACAGACACGCTTGAAGGTCTGAATGGAGCCGGGGCGGGACAAGGGCAACATACATAACCTAAACATTTGTACCCCCATAATATGCTGAAATTGAAAAAAAAATTAAAAAAAGAAACTACGTGATTTAGTATCACTGTGGGCTGAAATGTCACATTTATTGCACCACATGAAATATTATTCTTTGCCATAAATGACATTCAAAGAATGTCTGTGATGGAGTGTAATTCCACCCATAACAAACATGGTGAGCACAGAAACCAACAGGCCAGAGGAGGACTCGAGTTAGGAAAAATAACTTTATAACTAACTTCGAATTATTTAATATTTGATAAAGATACATAAAATAATGTAAGTTGCTGTAAGGTTTTTGGATGGTGGGCACCAGAGAAAGAAAGACGAGCAGAGTTGAAAGGTTTAAGCAAAGAGGCTTTATTGGAGCACTCCAGGGTGAGAGTGACAGGTCCCAAGGCAGGGGCCTGGGCAAGGGTCCCCTGTCCCCGGAGAAACCAGGGACTCGGGAAGTCACAGTCGGCAGGGTCATGGATGTAAAAAGTTACAAAAATTGAGAAGGGGGAGTTGGCTCCTGTGAACCCCCTCTGGGTTTGTTAACTGATGCCTGTTGCTATTGGGCACCTACCCTGCCACACAGGTTGGGAGACAGACCTGTCCTCAGGTGTTGGCTGGAACAAACACTAAATTCTTTTGGCAGTGCTATAGATTGAGGGTTTGTGTCCTGGCATAATGTGTGTGTTAAAATCACAAATCGCAACGTGATGGTATTAGGAGGTGGGGACTTTAGGAGGTGATTAGAGCAGGAGAGTGGCACTTTCATGAATGGCTTCAGTGCCCTGTGAGAGAGTCCAGAGGGATTTACTGCCCCTTCTGCCATGTGAGGATACTGCAGCAACCACTCTCCGTAAACCAGGAAGTGGACCCTTACTAGACACCAGATTTTCTGGCACCTTTATTGTGGACTCTCCAGCTTACAGAAATGTGAGAAATAAATGTTGATTAAGTCACTCATTCTATAGTATTTTATTACAGCAAAAGCATGAAGACAGGCAGCTTTAAGTCTTCTTAGGCAGTTCTCTTAAAGGGAGCCAGGCTCATCCTAGGAATGTAGACTTGAGCTGTTACAAACTATGTTAGTGTTTTGTTTATGTCTTTATAGGCCAAAGTTGAGGCTAAAGTTTGGTCCAGGAGAGAATCTTTGTCTTCAGTCATATTGGATTAGGGCCCCATTCTACTAGATTATGATCTTGTCTTCGATTAACTAATTATATCTCCAACGACCCTATTTCCAAATAAGGGCACATTCTGACATAGTAGGGGTTATGACTTCAATATATGAATTTTGAGGGACACAATTCTACCGATAAAATGTTCACATGATGTGTGAGGTAAAATACACTGAGGTAAATAGGCCTTTAGTGTGAGATTTTTGCTTATCTGGCTATGGGTTGGGCCATGTTTACAGCTCATTTTACCTGTAATGTTAGAGGCTATAATTGGCTATAGTGGTCTTGTTTTTGTGTCCCCTGTTGTCTTTGGCTTCTCTAGAGGTCCATTCTCAAATAGGATCCGAGGCTTTCGGGTTTAGCCTCTGTTATCTATCACACAGGAGCTTTATTAATGAGGTTATAAGGCGTGGAAGGGAGAGCAATCAATCCATATTCCTATGAATAGGTCTGATTCAATTTGCCAGCGTATGTCCCTGAACTGCGACCGTCACAGTGCTTCTCCACTTCCCTCCACCACAGAGATGACACAGGTGGGTTAAGTGACCTGGAATCGGATGTTTTCCTCTTGAATATTGGTTGGGCTATGGTAAAGCCCAAGTAGGTTAGGTAGGCTCAGTCAGATAGTTTCTACTGAGAGCAGGTCATCGTTAAGATGAACAGAGAACTCTGGGCATATTTCAAATGGTTATTTTCCCCTCTTCCTGCCAGAAGTACAAGGAAATTTCTCTCTGTTCTTCACAGTGAGAAGCTGTTGGGCTCCTGAAGGTAAAAATCATGAAAATGTGGAAGGTTCCTTAAGACTGGGCCCCACCATAGTTTTTATTTGTCAAGTTAGTACTTGTGAATTTCCAGCAATAAATTCACCTTGAAATGTACCTGTTGGTATTGGCCTTAGCTGCTGATTGCTGTTCCTGGGCATTTATTAAAGAGACTGTCCTTTCCCTTTACCAGTGTATGTTTATTCTGCATGCTTTTTCCAAAAATCAATTGGCTGTAAATACATGGATTTATTTCTGGATTCTCTATTCTGTTCTGTTGGTCTATGTGCTTGTTTTTATTCCAGTACCATCCTGTTTTGGTTACTATAGCTTTGTATATTTTGAAGTCTGGTGGTGTGATGCCTCCAGTTTTTTTCTTTTTGCTTAAGATTTATTTGGCTATTTTGTGTTCCTTTTCTTTTATTATATGATCTTTGCTTATTTTTCATGTTATTTTTATTTTCTCTGTATATCATTTGTACTTAAATGTGACCATAGTGATGAGAATAGTCATAACAGCCTCTAGCAAGTTAACATAGTAACCGTATTGAATTAACATTCTGACTATTTAAAGGTTTCTGTGCTGGTAAATGGAAGCTGTCCTTCCTGAGACTAAAAAACCGAAGGTCCTGAGAGGTCAAGAGACAAAATATTTTCCAGGGTTTTAGTTATAACCTTCAAGGTCAAGATTAGTCAAACTTTTATTGATGACAGTATTCATTATCTCCTTGTATGAACCACTGGGGCTAATCAGTACTTTGTCCCACTGGGCCCTCTCCTAGGCTCAAAAAAGCATATTTTACACTCAATTTTGAGACCATGTTAAATCAATAAATGTTATTCACTACATAAACAGAAGCAAAAACAAAGACCATATGATCATCTCAATAGATGTAGAAAAAGCACTAAACAAAATCCAGCACCCTTTAATCATAAAAATCCTGAACAAACTAGGCATGGAAGAAACAGATTTCAAAATTATAAAAGCCATATATGACAAAACCACAGCCATCATCATACTGAATGGGGAAAAATTTAAAGCATTACCCCTGAGAACTGGAACAAGACAAGGGTGCCCATCGTCACCATTTCTATTCAACATAGTACTAGAAGTCCTAGCCAGAGCAATCAGACAAGAGAAAGATATTTTTTTGCTTTAATACATTAGTCACTTTCCATCACAAAGATTAGAAGCAGGAGAGGTCCAAAAGGAGCCTATATTCTCTATTAGCCACCTCAGGCTGCCATAAAAAAATACTATAGACTCAGTGGTTTAATCAACAGAGGCTCACAGTTCTGGAGTCTGGAAGTCGAGATTATGGTGCCAGCTTGATAAAGTAATGGTTAGGACTCTCTTCCTTGCTTCCAGAAGGCCACCTTTTTTATGTGTCCTCGGAAAGCAGAGAGAGAGAACTCTGATATCTCTTCCTCTTCTTATAAGGACACTAATTCCATCATGAGGGACCCACACTCATGACAACAATGACTAATTATTTCCCAATGGCCCCATCTTCAATTGCCATCACATTAGGGGTTAGGGCTTCAACAATAAATTTTGAAAATACACAGTTCAGTCCGTACCAGATCCCTTATCTTTGGAATATTGTCGAATAAAGACAGGACTAATTTGGTAAGTTATATGACCAATTTCTCTTTGTACTCTCCCCTTATACATTGGCCTAATTCATTCCCAGTATTTTTACATATTGAAGACAGTGATCCTATTAATAATCATTTGAAGGAAAAAAATGGTAAGAAGTAAAAAAGCTATTTAAAGGTTGTCAGATTTCTTTTTAAAGTTATTTTCTGATGACCAATAGATATACCACTTAATATGTATAAGATCCAATTTACCTGGAAACCAAGAGAGTTAGATGGAGAATGGCAAAGATGCTTAAAGAAGTAGGCTAGGGTAGACCCTAGAGGGCTTGGTAGGGAAAATAATCATTTTTACTACACAGAGTTGTTAAGAGGTTTAAATTAGAAATATCTTGCCATGCATCATAGCAGGAACCACACAATCAGCAAAAAAGCAACCTAGTAAGATTTCAGTGAGGAGGCTCCCTCTAAACCAATAACAACCAGTTATCAAATAGAATGAGAAGAAATCCATTTCAAAAAGCAAGCATCACAAAAGGCATAGAAATAGAGGTCCACATGTGTGATATCTATGATGAAGCATTACCACACTGCACAAATGGGCCTAAAAGAAGCTGGATGGAAGTCTCAACATAGTATACATGTAGATTTCACTTAAAACAATCAAAGCAAGCCCAATATGACTTTTCCTGACCTTGGTTGATTTATTGTTCTTGTTACAGTGGTTCCATTTTTCCTGTCAATTCTGTGAAAAATGAAATACTGCTGAAGGAAAAATAAAGTCTCTATGCTAACAGGAAAAAAAAAAAACCTAAAGAACAAGGAGGCTTTCACCACACTTTCACCATCTGAATCTCCTCCTCATATGCCTCTCATCAATAGAACCTAAATCACAGGTGAAATCTCAGATACAATAGGGTTTGTATACTTAGATCTTAGTTTTCCAGCCTTAACAGTGAAAGAAAAAGGCACATATGAAGGAGTAGGGATGATAACAAGCAAGCCAACCACCATATCCTTTAGAAATGCATTTATTTCTATAACAAATTTAAGTTTTGCCTTTAATTTAATATAATACCCTTTGTCTTTTAATAGATATGTCTATTCCATATCTATTTATGCAAATCATAAATATGTTTGGTCTCTTTTCTGACATCTTATGTTTGCTATGCTTTTTCTAAAACTTCTTTTCTTTTTCTTTATGTCTCCTTATATATAGTCAATTATATGTTTGTGTGTTTATGTGTTTGAGAGCTCCAAGTTTTTTGGATACTTAGGATAACTGTTATGGTTCAAATAATATACTTAAACATCAATTATAATTTTCTACAGTATCTATTTACTAACATTTATATATTTTTAAAAGTACATTTACACATTCTACCTTCCTCCTCACAATGTACCAAATTTTAATTTTTATATTATTTACCTTAAAAACTTTTAGAACATTCCTATATATAACCACTTTAATGATATAATTATATCTCCATTAACTGATTCATCAGCTTTAAATTTGTAAATAGGTTGATTTGCCAAGGAAGGTATTGACTTTGTGAAGGCACAAAAGAAAAGAAGGATATTAATATATATTGGTGAGAGGAGATGTTTTTTATTAATAATTTCAACATCCATCTCATCAACTTCTGGATCTTGTTTGTTATTGTTATATTATCATTTTCACATTGTCCTGGTTTGTGATATTCCTATTCTATTTTAGTCATACCTTCATTTATTTAGTCATATGTAGTCATAGTTTCTTATGTGATTTTAATAAATGTTTCTAAGTCTCATCAGGAGTCTTTTTAACGTTGTTTATCCATTCATCACTTGGTGGGCTAATGTTTATCCTCAACCTGTTTTATTGTAAGTATATATTTACATTCCCACCAACAGTGTATGAGGGTTCCCCTTTCTCCACATCCCTGCCAGCATTCATTATTGCCTGTCTTTTGGGTAAAAGTCATTTTAACTGGAGTGAGTTATCATTGTAGTTGTAGTTTTGATTTCCATTTCTCTGATGATTAGTGATGCTGAGCATCTTTTTTATATATCTGTTGGCCATTTGTATGTCTTCTTTTGAGAATTATCTATTCAGATCTTCTGCCAAGTTTTTAAAAAATATTTATTTTTTTCTTGTTTAGTTGTTTGTGCTTCTTATATATTCTGATTATTATTCGCTTGTCAGATGGGTACTTTGCAAATATTTTCTCCCATTCTGTGGGTTATCTCTTCACTTTGTTGATTGTTTACTTAGCTATGCAAAAGCTTTGTAGCTTGATGTGATCCCATTTGTCCATTTTGGCTTTGGTGGTCTGTGCTTTTGAAGTATTACTCATGAAGTCTTTGCCCAGACCAATGTCCTGCAGAGTCTCGCCAATGTTTTCTTTTAGTATTTTCACGGTTCCAGGTCTTAGATTTAAGTCTTTGATCTATTTTGATTTGATTAGAAAAAGTCAAATTATTGTTTGTAGATGCTATGATGTTATATTTAGAAAAACCTGAAGACTCCACCAAAAAACTATTAGAACTGATAAACAAATTCAGTAAAGTTGTAGGATACAACATCAACATATAAAAATCAGTAACATTTCTATATGCCAACAGCAAACAACCTGAAAAAGAAACCAAGAAAGTAATCCCATTTACAATAGCTACCAATAAAATAAAATACCTAGGAATAAATTTAACCAAAGAAGTGAAAGATCTCCACAATGAAAACTATAAAACATTGATGAAAGAAATTGAAGAGGTCACACAAAAAATGGAAAGATATTCTATGCTTATAGACTGTAAGAACCAGTATTGTTAAACTGTTCATACTACTCAAAGCAATCTACAGATTCAATGCAATTGCTATCAAAATATCAATGATATTTTTCACAGAAATAGAAAAATAATCCTAAAATTTATATGGAACCACAAAGGACCCAGAATAGCCAAAGCCATCCTGAGCAATAAGAACAAAACTGGAGGACTCTCATTACCTGACTTCAAATTATACTACAAAGTTGTAGTAACTAAAATGGCATAATATTGGCACAAAAACAGACACACAGACCCATGAAACAGAATAGAGAACCCAGAAATAAATCTACACATTTACAGTGGACTCATTTTTTACAAAGTTGCCAAAAACATACATTGGGGAAAAGACAGTCTCTTCAATATATAGTGCTGAAAAAACTTGATATCCATATGTAGAAGAATGAAACTAGACCCCTATCTCTTGCCATATACAAAAATCATCCTGATATTTGCCTTCATATAGATGATGATATTTTTCTCTAAATTTCCTAGAAATTCTCAATTTAGACAGTCTCATATTTATGCGGAATATGTCTAGATATAGGAAATGCTATATCACATTTTGAAAAACACATCTGCATGTATATTTTCATTCTATTCATTAATATATATTTTTCAACCACAGTAATTCTATTTCACGTTTGACACTTTTTGTTGTTGTTCAAATGTAACATTGGCTTTTTTTTCTCTTTTATATTTTTTTTATTTCAGCATATTATGGGGGGTAAACATTGGCTTTTAAATCTAACTTTTCTTATTTTATTTTCCTCAGAATTTTTAAGCCCCTTTTTCAGGTCCTAACCATTGTAGCTATTTCTCTTCTTTCATTCTTAGCATAATTTTTCTTTTCATTTTATTTTTCTCCTCTTTTTATTATCTGAGATTTGTCAGCTCAACATTAATCTCTATTTTTGCTTTATACTTATTCCTTTGACACCCCACATGGTAGTAATTGTATTCTATTACAAAGATATATCACATTTCATTAAAATTTTATCTCAAGGGAATCTACTTTTCATACTGTTTGCAGATATCATGTTGTAACTTGTCTACTGTGCTTTGGCTTCCTTTTTACTTTTGATGTTATCTAAAATGAAATATTTTATCCTTTAAAGAAATAAGTTTTTATTCCTAGGTATCTATGAGTTTTATTCAGCTATTAGCTTTGAAATGTGTTTAAAGCCTTTTAGATCTTTTATATATGCTACACAGCTTTCATAGTATAATAATTAATGAAAAGTTTTATATTCTTGTCTTATCTATTATTACATATCTGTGATTAACTTTGGTTGTTTTTACCTTCTATTTTATACTTAAATGCCAAAATCTTGTTTGCATGATTTTGTTTTGTCTTTTGTAAACATTGCTTTGAATTCTTCAATCTCCACTGATTATAATTAGTTATATAATAATACATGCGATTTAATTTAGACTGATAAAAGATATTTTTTAAATCTTTCTGACTTTCGTTTGTCCCTATTGTGTCTCCAATGACTAGCACAGGGATGGGCACAAAATAGGCACTTGAAGAACTTTTGTGGAGTGAATAAATAAACCAATGTCTGGCAAATTTTTTAGTCTAAGTAATAAATAGATTAGTTGCTTCATTATTTGAGTAGGGGATTCACTTAAAATAGTCCCCTGAAACAGTTAAAGTGGTAACTTAGTACATTTACTGAAAATAAGGGAAGCAGCTTTTATTTTCCAGGTCTTTGCAACCTCTTGGGACTGGCAGCTAATTACCTGAAAGCAGAGAGGGGCCCAGGGACCTGAGAAGCCCAGTTTCCTCTGTGTTTCTTATGCTTTTTCCCTCAGTGGGAAAAAAAAAGGGATTGCACCTTTCTTTCCCTTTCCTAATGTCTACATATGTCTTATACTTAACTGGAGAGTCACTGAGCATGGGGAGCCTGAGATCAGACCTCAAGACAAGGAAGGTCTACAGGTGGGTCCTGGGCAGGCCCGGGAGTGCCCAGCCCTGCCGCTGACCAGCTTTGCCACCCCGGTAAGCTACACACCTTTCTCAGGTGGAACTGTTAGAAAATGAGGAAAGAAAAGATCAGACTTGCATAATGTAGAAGGCACATCTGCCTGGACTTGAAGGGACCTTCCACTAAGTTCTACACAACTTGTATAACACAGCCTAGTTTAAGATGCACAAATTACCATCATGTTCTATTCAGCCACAAGGACCCTGTGCTGTAAATTCACCGTAGAATTTTTATGTTGAAGCGAACGCACACACACAAACTCACAACACTCAAGAAAACCCCTCCTAATTGTATTTTTTTTTTTTGCAGAGTTCAAATATTTTATTTAGCCTAAAATTTAATGTAAGAATCATAAATCCCTGTGCTTTACAGAGAACTTCCAGGTCTGGGGGCAAGCACGTATTTTCACTTTGATTCGATACATAAAGGGGAACCCCTGTCTGGTCTCCTATCTCGAACCCACCCTAACTGTATTTATGTCTGTTTTGTTGCAGAGATTTTACTGCACACTATTTCATTTCTCATATCACAGCAGTGAATTTTTAAAATTTCACATATGGAAAAGTTTAAAGAGTTAGGTAGTGGATTGTTTACTAAAGTACTGGGTGAAAAAGAAATTCAAGAGTTTAACTCTTCCACAATTTTGAATATTTTATATATATCAATCAGAAACAGGGTCAACCTTAATGAACCAATGGCCTATTTAGAACTAAAATCTACATATTAAGCTCTTTGTTAAATACTACTTAATGATATCACTGAAAATTTCTAGTGCCATAATCTGATGACAATGGGAGAGAGAGAGGAAGGGAGACGTTCCTGTCAACACATCGGTGAACTTTTGGTGTAACTATGACAATGGAATGTGTGACTCTTGGCATGACTGCAGCAGAATTCGGGGACAATACAAGCATCACAATTGCCATTGTGATTCACAGAACTGAGAAAGGACTTTTCATTAAAATATTTCTAAGCATTAGTAAAAAGATAAAATTAGATGCTGTTTTCACACTTAAAATATCAAATTGATTAAAAACTTAAATGTAGAAAATAAAACTATAAAATAAGTAGAACGTGTATGAGTAAAGATTTACCTAAACTATGAATAAAGGCAACAAAGAAAAGATCATGGAAAATAAAATTAGTATTTGAAAAAGAAAAAAAAAACCCTCTGAATAAAAAGAGATAAACCAAACATTACTAAAAGATTTTTTAATTAGGAAATTTATGTGGTTTATGTGACAAATCAAAGGCTAAGGGTCAGTAATGTATAATCTCTTACATATTAATCAGAAGAAGGTAGACATATTAATTTTTTAAATGGCACAAACATTTCAGTGAAGAAGAATTTGCTGAAAACTTGTAAATACACACGAAGACATTGATGATAAAATGCACACTAGTGTCCTACTCTTTGACACGCTGAACTGCAGAGAGGAAAACATACGACTGTCAGTGGTGCTGTGAGCACAGCAGCAACACCAGGCACTGCCTTCTGTGGTATGTCCGGGTAAGTCTTGATGGGGGGCAACTTGAATACAAGAATATGAAAGGGACACTAACTTTTTAATAAAAATGTAATCACAGAATAAAGGAATTCTTTACATGGACATTAAATCTCAGTTTTGTTTTAGATTAGCAAAACTTGGAAGAAGTCTACATTTAAGATAAGAGGATCTGTCCTATGCTGTCAGAGGGGTGTTGAAATCTCCGGCTACTATGGTGTTGCTGTTTATCATTTGGTTTAGTTCAAGTAGGGTTTGCTTTATGAATCTGGGCGCACCTAAGTTGGGTGCACACATACTAAGTAAGTATAGTTATGTATTCTTGTTGAACTGTACCCTTCACCATTATATAGTGACCATCTTTGTCTCTCATTACTTTTGTTGATTTAAAAACTAAGTTATCTGAAATTAAAACCACCACACCAGCCTTCTTTTGGCTTCTAGTTGCTTGAAATATCGATTTCCATCCCTTTATTTTCAGTCCACATACAACTTTGCAAGTTAGATGAGATTCCTGGAGACAGAAGATTCTTGGCTTGTATGTTTTTATCCACTGGGCCAGCCTATGTCTCTTGAGTGG
>CM052445.1:66464193-66489535 GCA_028533085.1 Varecia variegata | reverse complement strand
CACTCCAGCCCGGGCGACAGAGGGAGACCCTGTCTCAAAAAACAAAAACAAAACCGAAAATAAAATAAGATAAAAGAAGAGGAAAATTGTTACATAAATTCTGTTATTAAGGTAAAATATTATGAATCTATATTCAAAACAGAGATGTTTCTAAAATAAAATTTTCTGCTTAAAGACATGAAAATATACACATAATTATAATATTTACACAAGTATAGATTATATACAGCATGATTCTATTCTAAATCTAGTATCTTTTAAGTGTCTATATCTATGATTCTATCTAAATTATTTATTAAAAATTTGGTGTTCCACCAAAAAGAAATGGTGTTTGAGGTGAAAAATTGTATTTTAGTTACCCTCACTTGATCATTATACAATGTACACATGTATCAAAACATCGTACTGTACCTCATAAAAATGTACAATTATTGAGTTGATTAAAAACAATAAACTTGAAAAAGAAAAAAGAATATTTAAAAAAGAAAAAATTTTATGGAAAGCATTATATATGATGATGGGATTAGAGATGCCTTTATTTCTTCTTTAGTTTTATTAATATCTGTGTCTTAAATTATAATATCTATAGGGTCCACAAAATATATTTATGGAATAAGAAAGATCTTTTAAAAAGATAATTCAAGGTAATATTATTCACAAAACAATGCATAGTATTATCAATATGACTATTTTTTTCTTTAGCTAAGGAGAAGGCATTTATTTCATTTCGAAAGCAAACTTGAACATTCTTGTGCAAATGCTACAGTTTTTGCAGCATTGCACTCAGAGCAGGGGAAGTTAAGGACATGCAACGAAATGCGGAAACCGAGAACCGGAGTCCCGCTGTCTGATAAGGCAGTGCGCACGTTCTGCAGCTAATTCGTGCCGCCTCACACAGAACAAACTGAGGTCGGCTCCGGGGCGCGACCAGGGACATAGAAAGGGAAGCAGAGTTCAGCTGTATCCGACCACTTCCCGAGCACGAGACTTGCTGTTTTCCTTGCATGAAACGATCTTCTGGTTCTTGCATCCTCCATTGTTATCCTCAGTTACAATATTCTTTTGTTTGTTTGTAGGACTTATCTGAGTTAGCTGAGTCTTTCTGATTTATTTGCTCGTTCCTTTAGCTGCTGTCTCTCCCACGGCCCTGTGCGCTCTACACGAGCAAGGAGACCGTCAGTCTTCCCTGCAGCCCCGCAGCGCAGTGCGGCGCCGGACACCGCGGGCAACCGGCAAACAGTCCGGTTGCCGCGGAACACACGCAGCCCCTGTGCTGCTCCTCAAACTCCGCACTGTTTGTCCGCTTGCAAAATCTGATCTTCACAGTCAACATCTGTTTCCTTTCACCTCCAGCATTTGTTGTGTCCTATGCCTCTCCTGGTCTTGATAGCCTCTGAAATATTCTACAGTTTCTGGAAGACAGGAAATTAATATTCAAGGAAAATGTTCCCCAAATCCAATGGCCCAGGTTATAAAATATTTAGTTAGCGCCTCTATGTAATCCTTTCCCCCATCCATGAAACAAGCTTTAATATAATCATACATTTCAGAATTTTATCACTTGTATACATTTCTACTTTTAAATTATGATTCACAGTGAAATTTACTTATTGTGCCCAGTTGATGACCGAGGACAACAATAATGGATTATTCTAGGAGCAAGAATTGGACAGCAATTATAGTGGTTATTTTTTGTTGGTTTTATTATGCTTCGTATTTTCTGACAAAAGTAGCAGGCACTATTTTACCATTATCCCTTTAATTCATACCTAAATCTTCTGGGGGTGGGGTTATTGTAGCCATTTTGTAGCTACGAATAGTGACTTATGATTTTTTAAGTTATTTACTTAAAGTAATTTAAGGTACTTAAAGTGAAAGAACTATCCATCCTAGGTTTGCCTCATTTAAGAATTGCCATATCCCCTATGCCAAGGCACTTCTTCAGATAACTCAGAGAATTATACTATGTTCAGGGTCTCACTGTGTAGAATCTATATTGAGAGCAGAAATTCCTTGTTTTTGGGTAATTTCCATTTCATGTGTTCCTATTAATATCACCAAACAAAGCAAAATAACACCTTGCTACTTTGGTAGACAAATAATGTAGATAAAAGAAATAGAAAACATTTTTTTCAACATTTCACTCCAAATATTTTAGACACCTACTACATACACGGCTGAAAGGGCAATCTGGGAGGAACATAAACATGGTCCCAGGTGGTTGTATGAGGGGCCTGCTGGGGGTTTGCAGTTACAGATTGCAGAGCTGAATTCCAGGGGGTAGTATCCCACAAGTGCCCCGTTGGTCCAAGCAACACAACCTGTGGAAAAGAAATTGCATCTGACTGTTCTAATGTTAGGGAAAACACTCACCTGTCTTCCCCCAGGAACTCCCAGAAAACTAAAACTGTTCACCTTCTCTAAAGAAATGATAATTTGGCAATGGAAAAGAAATGGTAAGTGGTGATGGTGATTTGTAGCAGCATCTACACAATCTGTTTACGAGATCTTACTTACCATGACAGTCACATCTTGGTGTAAAGCAACAGGAATGAGCTACAGGAGTGTCCCAGTAGGCTTCCTCTTCCTTGGCTTCTCTGAGTGGCCCCAGCTAGAAATGGTCCTCTTCTGGACAGTGATCATTCCGTGCAGCCTGACCATCCTCAGCAACTCCGCCATCATCTTGCTCTCCTGCACGGACCGGCGTCTCCACACCCCCATGCACTTCTTTCTTCACAGCCTTTCCCTCTTAGATCTCTGCTTCACCATGCTGCTGTGCCCCAGATGCTGTCAGACTTGTGGGGGCCAGACGAGAGCATCAGCTATACAGGCTGTCGTCCAACTCTGCGTGTCCCTTTGTCTTGGGGCCACAGAAGCAGTCTTGCTGGTGGTGATGGCCTTTGACCACCATGTTGCTGTCTGCCAGCCCCTGCTACGGTCATCATACACTGTCCCCTCTGCTGGAAGCTGGCACCCGTAGCCTGGCTGTCTGGCCTGCTGGAGTCTCTGACTGAAAGTCTCATCACATTCCAGCTCCACTTTTGCACCCATCACCACCTGGAGGATTTTCTGTGTGAAGTCCCATCCCTCATACGACTGGCCTGTGGGGACACCTATGCCAGTGAATGGCAGGTGACCCTCTCTGCTGCCCTCCTCAGCGTGGCACCTGTGGGGTTGATCCTGATGTCTTGTGGGTACACAGCTCAAGCCGTAGGAAAAATCAAGTCAGAGGTGGGGAGGCAGAAAGCCACTGCCACCTGCTCCTCCCACCTCCTCGTGGTCTGCATGTTTTACGGGACATGGGCAGTGGGGCACACAGACCCTAAGAACAACTTTTCTTAGGGCAAGTTCTTCACCTTCTTCTACACCATGATCACACCCTTGTTGAACCCTTCGTCTATACCCTGAGGAACGAAGAGATGAAGGACGCTCTGGAAAGACCAGTGAGCAGGAGGATCAGCCTATAAAGAAAGTGGATAATCAACTATGTGAGTAAGAAAGGAAGTCAAAAAGTATGATCTCCATCCACTCCCCATAAAAAGTCTTTCAAAAAAATCTCTGAATAAAGGGTGGATTTAGTAAAAAAAAAAAAAAAATAGCAAACACAAAAATCAACTGTTTTGAAAACTTTCATACAACCCTCACAGTATCCATTATACAGACTGACTAATTGTTACAAAATGGCTTTGGAGATTCAAGCATATTTTCTATTCCTGGTACAACATATATGTCACACTAACTTTTGGTATCTAGGTAAGATTGTCTTAAAACCACTGTTTTCCCTACATTTGTAAAGATAAGCGATCCACCTTGGATTTTGTGACTTTCCAGAGTATTTAGAATGATGTGGTCACCTCTTATCTCTTATTTTCTCTGAAGTAGTGCAGATGTCACTCAATATTGGTATTTAGATCCTTTTATCTTCCTCCTCTACCATTTTGAGAACACGGATTCATTCCTCTCTTTAGTCAAAGACAATTGCCTGAGCTCCTGCCATCATGTCATTCCAGCAAGCTGGAATTTGAAAATGGTAAATAAGGATGGCGTATTTTTTCAGTAGGGGGGAAATATGTATGTAGGGGTGTGTGTGTGTATATATAGATAGAGAGAGAGACAGAGCACACACATAAATGTTATTGGTCAATATTAGGCATTTTTCTTAAGGATGACAGAGAGGGTGTGTCCTAAGGAATAGCTGGTGTTATTTTCCCCAGTCTGCTGTGGCTTACCTCGCACCTCACCCACATACATTGTACCCATTTTCATCCAATGAACCATTATGTGACATTCACTGCTTTTGTTACAGCCCACCCAGGTCCCTTGTCCATGGTCCAGTGAAGGCCAATATACTGAGACAGCAGGTGTTTCAACAGGTAGTTTTATTTCACAAAGCACCTGGCAAGGGGATGGGAGTAATTTTTCAAATCCATCTCTTCAAAAATTTGGGAGAAAGGGCCTTTTCAGATAGTTTAGCAGGCAAAGGGCTACGCAATGGGGTGTACTGGGGGGGATGAACTTGTAGAGATTATCCTCTCGGTTGGGAGATTTCCTGGATAGGGGTTTCGAGGCTGTTGGATCCGTTCCCATGCCTGTCCACAGGTCCGGCTGGCATCAGTGGGTCCCTCTGGAACACAGAGTCTGAAAAACACATCCACACCAACATTTATTGTTTTGGGACATTTTGATAAAAGCCATTCTCACTAGAGTTAAGTGATATCTCATTGTGGTTTTGATTTGCATTTCCCTGATAACTAGAGATGTTAAGCATTTTTTGTTGGCCATTAGTCTGTGTTCTTCTGAAAAGTTTTTGTTCATGTCCTTGGCGTGCTTTTTAATGGGGTTGTGTGATTTTTTCTTGCTGATTTTCTTGAGTTCTAGATAGAGTTCTAGATAGCGTGCGAATATTTTCTCACATTCTGTAAGATGTGTGTTCACTCTGTTGATAGTTTCCCTGGATGTGCAGAAGCTTTTTAATTTGATCAGATCCCATTTATTTATTTTTGTTGTTGCTATGATTGCCTTTGGGGTCTTCTTCATGGCTCAACAACCTCTTTCCATGGAGTCTCCTGTAGGTTCAGGCACCCTTCCTTCGAACCCTTATCCAATCTATGTTTGTCTGTCTGTCTCTCTGCTTTTTGTTTTCATTTTCACCTAAAATTTCTTCTTCTTGCAGACACACTCTGGCTGGTGGTGTCTTTTGCCCACCATCTTGCCCCCTTATTTCCTTATCCAGTTAAAAATCAAAGAACCTCTGAATCCACCTATGACTCGTAAGACCCCAGTTTGAGTTATCCCATCTTTTGGGGAAGAACCAATGTACACCTTCCATGTATTGATTTATGATTTTACCTGTAAGTCCTGTCTCCATGAATGGATAAAACTAAACTGTAAGCCAACCACCTGGGGCTTACTTTCTCAGGATTGAGGAAATCTTAAGATTGTATAGCTCTGAGTCATGGTCAGTCATATTCAACTCAGAATATACCTATTTAAATTATTTTACAGAGTTTGTTTTTTTTCCATTAACATTCAGAAGTGTCTTTCTACCTCATTATTTTCATTTTTATCTGTTGTTGAATTGTTCTTATATTTGTTTTTTGTGCATGTGTGGCATATTCACTAATAAGGGTTCTTTTCACTACAAAAATGAAGATCCTTCTCCTAAAATTCCAACAAAACACTGTAGGGAGCGAATTCTCTTACCGCCATAAATTCCACTGAAAAAATCCCTGACATG
Source organism: Varecia variegata (assembly GCA_028533085.1). Taxonomy (NCBI): domain Eukaryota; kingdom Metazoa; phylum Chordata; class Mammalia; order Primates; family Lemuridae; genus Varecia; species Varecia variegata. The sequence continues at coordinate 66,483,798 of CM052445.1, read as the reverse complement.
AGGTAGATTGAATAATAGGAGGAAGAAGATACAACTTTATTTAACTTGTATTCACAGGAAACCTCAGCATGAAAATTCAACTCCTTATTATAAGTAAAAAGGTTTTTAAAGAATGGGAGCATGAAAGCTGAAAACCAGGTTTGGAGAGGGACAGAGGAAGAGGCTTGACTATCTAGTAAAGGGTGGTCTTGTTATGTACATGAAACCTAATAGGTAGCAGCTGTCAGAGAGAATAGATTGTAAATTGTATCTTTTCTGACCTTTAAGGTGTCAGAATCTCAGTTAATCTTTTTTCTAGAGTGGGAAAGGATAGACCTCTACAGATGTAAATTTCTCCCCACAAAAGATGACTTTGCAATGTTATTTCTATCTGTGAGACTTACGGTGGCCATCTCAAAATATGTCAAAGATATATTCTGGGGTAAAATAGTTCTAATTTTCTTCAACACAAAAAAGTAAAGTATACAATTTTATTTATGTAATTTTCAATAAACAGTGAAAACTAAACTGTAGTATTTAGGAATACATATTTACCTGGTAATGCTATAAAAAAAATCCAGGAATTGAATGCTATGAAATTCGTCAGGCAAAATAACCAATTAATATTCTTTAATTGTGTCAAGGTCCAACTAAGAAAATGTTTGCAACTGCAAGAGGCTAAGTAAAAATAACAACTAAATGCAATGTAGGGTTCTGAATAAGAAAACATTGTCATAAGTACAGAAACTGGTGAAATGTGAATTTCTTCATTCTGGTAATTATTGTATGGTTATGTAAAATGTCAAAATTAAGAAAAATTGAGTGAGAGCCACATGGAAACTCACCTTACTAATTTTGCAGCATCTCTGCATTTCTAAAAGTAAAGCAGTTCAAATGAAAGCTAGAAATATTGAGAACGCTGTTTGTCTTTGCCTGGCACACGCACGGTGATTAGCAGAAACCGGGGAGGACTATGCAGTGCTGATCATGCTCTATTTATGGATGTGGCCATTTTATGAAGGGGTTCACAGTGGTTCCATTTGCAGTGATCACTAAACAGTAAGTTTGGTTTTGGCACTATTATGTGTTATGTTGTATTTTACAATATAGAAAGAGATTAACAACTATTTATATACAATGTGATTGTCTTTCTCAGAAGCCCTGCTATTCCTGTCATTAAGTGATGGGTCAATCAGCTCCCTAAAAACAGAAAGTATCTGCAGGCAAATGTCCCCGAGTGCTAGCCAAGGTCGTCAGCCAGGTGTGAGCAGGGAGGAGGGACGGAAAAGCTAGTCACTGGCTCCAACCTGCAGCCCTGCAACAGGCAGCCCCGAGGAGAAGAAAGGAGCCAGTAATTTCCCAGAGCTGCACAGGTACAAAGTGACCTTTCCCTCATTACATCACAATTATTGTGTAACAAATGAACATTGTGGCTTTGACCATCCTTGTGGGGAAAACAGGGGAACTATGATTAAGAATGGAATGAACACTGACCGCCCTGCCTTCTTTGACTTTAACAAAAACAGCAGCTGCTTGGGGTTCTGCGCAGTTGCACTTTTCAAGCCTGCCCATCCTTTCTTGAGAGCGTAATTTCGGGTCTGCACAAGCCTTTCCTAGGCCTGTCTGCTACCACTCCATACACTGGCCACTGTCGCTCAGTTGTGTGCATGCCCTGAAATTCCTTTCTGTGACAATAGCAAGAAACTTTGTTACAGAAAGCTCGGCACTCGCCTCCGCAGCCACATCAGAAGAACAAGCACAAGTGGTTGGGGAAAAGGAAAGAGAGACTTATTAATTTGCCAGCAAATGGGGACAGTGGCAGACTCCCATCTCATAGTACCAATTTCCCCAAAATAAGCAGAACTACAGCGCTTTTCAAGGGAGGTTTTTCACTCTCAGGGCTATTGTTCCTCAACTGTAGGCGATGATTCTGACCCTCCCATCTCTAGTGCAGACAATCCTGTGACCTCCGCCCTGTCCTCCCAGACCACTGCCAAGGCCTCCCCCTCCCGCAGGGACAGTCCCCTGAGGCATCTCCTGCAGCACAGAGAACAAAGGACGCCCCTCTGCCCGTCCTTACCACTGGCCTGAGGCAGGGAGGTAGGCTTTAGTTCTCCACAAGGAGCGGGAAAATTTTAAAGAGGCAGAAAACATTTTTGCCTTTTTTCAGGCCATCCTCTCTGTTGCACCTTGATGCCAGTGACACAAGCAAAGAATTCCTTCTTTTGTGTCATGTCACTTTGTTAACTTTTTTCCCTTTAAGTTTTATAAAATAAAATAAAGAGAATTGACCGAGAAAGATATTTAAAACTATAAAATTTTGTTATATTGATAATTGCTGAAATACATCTGGACAAAAATAAGAAAGAAAACATTTTTAGGCAAATTTTTATTTAGCTGTAAATCAAATAGGCATATTTCAGGGTTTTCATATGATTTATTGTATTTTTTCCAGTTGCTCCTGGCACAGTGATAGAGTAAGAATGAGAGGCAGCGTGCAAGGCACCATGTCTGATGGGAGGACAGCCGATCACATGACTAAGGGGGGGGCAACGACAGCTCAGCACCTCTCGCCAAGGGCCAGCTGACATATCAGTGTTCCCACAGGTGTTCCTGCCAGGGAGTAAGGTGGGTCTCATGACGAGCCAGGTGTACATGTGAAGAATCAGGCACCGGAAGGTGGGCAACTGCCCACGCCCCCTTGGACTCACGCTCTGGCCTTCTCACTCTCAAGCGTGAGGCCTCAACCCAGAACACACCCAGAATGTACCAGGTACCAGTGACCATAATCCTAACGATGGTGATGATGACAGTGACTAACAGGTACCAAGAACTGTGAGTCGGGATAGAGCCCTACTTATGTGAACGTGTTTAATGCTCAGGCAAGTGAAGGAACTGAAGGGCCAGAGGGGAAGGGCCTCACCGAGGCTGTAAGCAGTGGAGCGGGTTTGAGACCCACATCATCTGTGCTCTGAAACACAGACAGCAGCAGCTCTGGTAATGACGGTGAGGACAGCAAAATACCTGCCGAATGCAGACAAAACATAATGGCAAAAACAAAACAAAACAAAAAAACAACAGTGAAGTCACCATCAGTCCTTCAAAGGTACTCATAATGTCATAGCATTGTCATTTGTGTTTTTAAAATTATTTTAATGACACATGCTCTTTTAAAGAATACAAGAACATATAGTATTATTTTAGGATAATGTCATGTCATTAACTGGCCACAAGGTGGGAGAAGGATGATGTCACGGTGGCCCCATAGTAACACTTACTGGATGTCTAGATGGAATCTGAAAATAATAACACTTGGGACTTTTTATTCATTTATAGATGTCTTTTTCCTGTAAAGACAGATCAGCAAGACAAGGGAAAATGGGTAGAAGTATAATCCGCGATGTGGTTGCGCATGTCTGAGTGCAGTGCCTGAGATCTAGACTGTTTGGTGAACCAAGAGAGACCTGTGGTGAGAGCTGCCCAGAGACCCAGGAAGGACGCCACGGTGGCCGGGCCACGAAGGCAGAGCCCACCGCCTGCAGGAGCACCAGCTACAGACTCGGCAAATACCTGCTCTAAGCAGCCCCTCCCCATTCCTGACGTGCAGTCAACTCTAAGCAGGACAGCAGACCACGGCACGGACAGGTTAGGTAGGAAGCCCGAGGGACACGGCCCAGAAATAAAAAGGCCAAGCAAGAGTCAAGCTCCAAGACTTGGCTCCAAGCATATGGCCTTAACATCACGAAACTGCCTTTGAAATTGGGGGATGGGGTGGAAACAATTAACAACCAATGAAATATTAACAGCAAAATCTTATAAAAAGCAAATCATGCAAGAGCTGAACAACCCGTTATCAGGCATACACAGAGATACGAGACTGAATATTTTAGTAAAATCTACTGGACCCTAGAGGAGAGTCATTGAGTACAACTAGGTACACTCAGGACAGGGACACATTTCTACACTGAGAGGGAACTCAGCCATCCCCAGAGAAGCCACAACAAAGTCCAGACTACAGAGAGGATGTTTTAGGGAATGGGGCTGTCTTTAACTTCTCAACATAAATAATCAGCATTTTGAAGTGACAGGATGTCACCTTATGGTGCCAAATAATGCTGTGTGATATAAGAAGCTCCACACTGGCAAGAATTCTGGTGGTACTACAACTAATTGCCCAAAGAGATCAATTCATTGAAACAAACAGCTATTGAACATCTGTTGCATGCTGAAAATTATATGCATTGGAAGTGCATAAATGAATATGACACGTTTTCTTCACACAAGGCATGATAAGTGTGTATTGGTAATGATAGTGGTTGCTGTTGCCAGTATTTTGTCATTGCTGTTATCACACTTAATTGTATTGTAGTTAACATATCAAGTGCTCACTGTTTGCTGGGCACCATGCTGACTGAATACATGCCATGTATTATCTAATAAATATACTATGTTAAATTCATAAATTCAGTGCCAAGGGGAAAGGGGGAGGTCCTAAGACTGCCCTACAATCCAAATATCTCTACCTAGTTCATTCACTTACCTGCTCTCCAAGATGATTCTTTTTATGACTTTTTAACAGGACTTTCCTGACTTCTCGTAGAATCTCTCCTTGATGCTACTTGTGCTGAGAAAGGAGAAGCATCAAAAAGGAGCTACTTGGACCACATGTGCTCTGATCTACCTCCTACTGCAGTCAATGGACTGGCCATACTCACACAAAATGTCAACCTCTTCATTTCTACATGGGTTTCTATGCTTTCTGTCACTCTCAAAGGCCATCTTTCTGGAAGTTTCCTTCATTTCTCTTTCATCACCAATTTTCTCTTTGTACTGAATTATTCCTTTGAACATATAAACATCTTAATATCATGTAACTATAGCAACATCAACCACACGTTTATGTCACATGTCCTTCTAGCTATGCTCAATTGCTTTGCTCTTGTTCACCAAAAACAAACCCTAAAACTTTATACTCAATTCATCTGTCTACTTCCTCTACCTTTATTTTATCGTGCATTCTCTCCAAGCGTGTCTCCATTGAAATTGCTCTTCCTAAGGTCACAAGTGATCTCCATGTTGCCAAACACAATAATCAAGTCTGACTTCTCCTTTTAATCAAACCATAAGCTGCACTTGTTGTAGTTGAATATACCCTCTGTCTTCTAACACTTTCTTCACCTGTGTCTCAAATATTGTTTCTCTTGCCTCTTCAAACCCTATTTCTTTTCTCATTTACTTTCCATTTGACCCCAACTGCCTCAGGTCTCAGTCTCAACCCTTTCTCCTAAGTAAGTGATCTCAAATAACCTCATGTCTTTCCATGGTTTGTACTCTGAAGACTGTTAAATTTATACCTTAAGTTCAGAACTCTAATCTGAATTCCACTTGACTTGGCATATGGCTGAAATATCTAATAGGCATTTAAAACTTATTTCAACAGCAACTGAATTCTCGATTTCTCCTACCTTCCGCTGTAGACGTTTTCCAAATCTCGGTAAATAAATATTTCATTTTCCATTCACTTAAGCCCAAACCAATTAGTCATCCTTCATTCTGTGTTTGTCCCCACCATACATCAACTCACAGGCTAAAACTCCACCTAGTCCAGCATTGTTTTTCATCTTTGAAACCTTCTGAGTAGTATTCTTGTATCCATGTTTGCTCCTAGTTCTATGCTACACACTACAGACATAGTGATCCTTTTTAAAATGTACAACTCATCATGTTACAGCTCTATGGAAAAATTTTCAAGGACTGCCCATCTCACTCAGCCAAATTCAAAGTACCTCCAAGTGCTGTTGTTGAATTACACAGAACTGTGGAATTTGAAGTTTCTGGCTGTGGAAATTACCAGAGCTATTATGCTATTATTACACTGTCAAGGACTGTGACACAGTAGAGTTCCTTGATGCTAAATATTAGAGTCCATTCCCTGTGAGCAGTTGTGTAACGCCCAGACATCCGTGTATTCACACTCAGTTCTGTTCAGTCCATCCACTACTTACTGTGGTTTAGGATACAGCTGCTATACTCAGCATGAGAGATGCAAAGATGATCATAGAACTTACAGTCACCTATAGGTGTTAATCTCTTAATAAAAAACATCATTAAATTGTGTGATTTATCTTCTTTCCACTTGTAGATTGGTATTCTTTTACTTTACTGCTACAAGAATAATCAGAATTTTTGACTATAAAATTTGATAGCTTTTGTAGGGTTTTTGTTTTGTGTTTAACCATGAGTAAATTGTAAAGGAGACCTGGTTCAGAGTGAAAGGTTACTTCGAACTCTGATATTTACTTTTTTGCCCTAGAGACAAGAACCAAGACCAGATAGATTCTTTAGCTTAATAATAAATCATTTTTGATACTTCACAAAAAGGTCTCTGTGTAGCAGTGAAACATCTTCCCCTTCCCCCCCTTAGGAGCAGGAATCCAGACAGGATGAACTAAGAAACTGCCAACAGTATTAATAAGTATACTTTGATAGATGACCAAATAATCTCTAGTGAAACAGAGCACACGACAGGTGTCTTAGGAAGCCCTAACCTCATAGCATTGAATCTCTAAGCATCACTCGTTGCTACTTTCTGAGCAGATGAGCAACACGCAAATATCTTTTTAAATGCCCCGATGACATCCTTGTTTCTGAGGCTGTAGATCAGAGGATTCAGCATGGGTGTGACGATGGTATAGAAGGCTGACACTACCTTGTCCTGCTCGGGGGTGTGGAATGACGGGGGCAGGACATACGTGTAGAAGGCGGCCCCGTAGAAAATGCTGACCACAGTCAAGTGGGAGGAGCAAGTGGTGAAGGCCTTTTTGCGGCCTTCCGCCGAGCGCATGCGGTGGACGGTCAACAAGATGAGGGAGTAGGAGGCGGAGATGATGGAGATGGGGATGAGCAGCATGAGTACACAGCAGATGTACATCAGGGTTTCATACAGGGACGTGTCGGCGCAGGCCAGTTTGAGAACCGCGGGGATCTCACAGAAAAAATGCTTGATACTGCGGGAGCCACAGTAGGGGACATTCATGGTGATGGGGGTGAGCAGAAAGCCATCCAGGGAGCCACCAAACCAGGCGCCAGCAGCCAGCAAAAGACACACCTTGCGGTTCATGAGGACGGGGTACCTAAGAGGGCTGCAGACAGCCACGTAGCGGTCGTAGGCCATGAGGCCCAGCAGGAAGAACTCCAAACCAATCATGGTCAGGTAGAGGAAGATCTGGATGCCACAGGCCACAAAGGAAATGGTTTTCTCCTTAGAAACCATGTCCACCAGGAGTTTGGGGACAGTGGTACAAATGAAAAGGGTGTCCATGATGGACAGTTGGCTGAGAAGAAAGTACATGGGGGTGTGGAGGCGGGAGTCCACCTGGATCAAGAATATCATGACCAAATTTGCGGTTACAGCCACCACAAAAATAGCAAAGATAACTGTAAATACAATCCCTGTAGCCTCGCTGTTCACCAGAAGCCCCAGGAGGATAAAGTCAGAAGACGAAGTTGTGTTCCTCATTAGCATTGCCTCTGCCAGCTCCAGGGAGCAGGAGGACGCAAAGACCAGGAAGGAAAGCAAGGGAACACATTCAAGGTGGGAAAAGTCTGCAGTGGACATGACGCATCCGAGGGTTCGGGCGGGGCTGAGACTTTGGAGGCGAGAATGCTGGGGAAGAACAAACAGATCGACATGCACATTACTGCCTAAATTAAAGCAGTGATTTTGGCTCCATTTCTCCATGAAAAGGAGTAGCCCTTTTCATGTTGTGCCTATGCCCTTGCAGCTATAGGTGACGTTAACTGCATGATAAAGTTGCTGCACACTCTACCTGGAATACAGTTTTGACCATATCTGCTCTGTCCATTCTGTATTCCAGAAGGTTGCCCCACCCATAGCTGGGCTAAGGAAATACTGGTTGGAGAAAAGAATGATTGATTCATTGATCTACCGAATGGCTACGGGTGAGTGAAATGAATGACTGAGGACGTGAAGGGTTAGGACACCTGTTGGGCCTTCTTGACTGAAATGTTCCCTGTCTTTCCGTTCTTCATCGTTGCTGGTACCCACAGTCGGTCACTCACTGCTGCTTGCACATTTTTTTTAACCTCCTGGCAGGTCTTTCTTCAAACCGCTTCTTTATTCTCTTATCTTCAAACAGCTTTCACAATTAAATTCTTTTTTTTTTTCTTTAAGAACAGCATCTCACCCTGTTGTTGCCCAGGCTAGAGTGCCGTGGCGTCAGCCCAGCTCACAGCAACCTCAAACTCCTGGGCTCAAGCGATCCTCCTGCCTCAGCCTCCCGCAGAATTAAATTCTTAAAAAGCAGCATTTGCCACTAAACAGACCCCCTGGACTGCTCCCCACTGCTACTGTGGATTGGGAAATGGGCCAGGGAGGTTGAAAACAAAAAGTTGGAAGCTAGAAACTATGTCACCAAGAGACATGCAGGAACAAGAAGCTAACCCAGCTACATGTCTGCTGATGTCTACTTACTCTGAGGCCAGAGCTCAACTCGGGATTCGGACGCCCCGGAGCAGATGTATAGGAAGGTGACAGGGACAGGCCACAGTTCAAGAAGGGATTTTCATCTCTGACTGTCAGGTGGATTAATTTCAGTGTTAAAAAAGGAAAATAAAAAGAACCATACATGAAGGGAAGTGCCCCCCAACGGTACCCCTTAGTGGCTCCAAAACCAGACATGTGCACGTAGGAAACCGGGAGTGCGGTCGGGGCGCGCAGGCGCACTGCAGGCCGGCTCAGCTCGTCCGTTCACAGGCTGCCAGACAGCCTCGGTCCCACGGTCTAGGGTTGCCACATTTAGCAAATAAAAATGCAGGATGCTTAGCTATATTTGAAATTCAAAGAGTCAAAAAATTTGTTTTGTACAAGTTTGTGATACACTTACCCTAAAAAAAAATCCATTGTTTATCTGAAATTCAAATTTAGCTAATGGTCCTTTATCATGCTGAAGTCACAAAGGTACTGTTACTGGTGGAGGGGGTTTGCCAGCTTATTTTAGAAATTACCCCTCCCTCGCTTTGGTCCTTGCTACACACATAACTAAGTGTCTGTTTGCTTGAGAATTCCAAAGGCTAATCTTGAGGCAATCCAGGCGCGGAACAGACATGGTGGCTACAATTCTGTCTTAGGAGAAGTCAGTCCCTAACTCGACCCCCACCAGGATGACGCCAACCAGACTTCCGAGTGGCGCGTTACTCAAGATAGCCACTGGAAGACAAGCAACAGAGCTGCACCCTGCACCGTTCCTGTTCATGGTCCCCATACTACCTTCCCCTTTCAAACCCCTTAGGCAGCCTGAGAAATTGAGATGATTCTCTTGGACTTGAGTCTGGCCATCTTCTCAAGTTGCTGGCACTTGAGTTAAAGCTGCTTTCCTTGCACTAACCCTCGCTTCTCCTGTCTGGCTTTTTGGGCCCCCAAACATGGTTTTGGTTGCAGTACAAGAATTGTAATGACAGTGAAGTCACCAATACAATCAGTAAAACCTAATCAATAGAGTCTAATACAAAGACGTTACGTACCAACATCAAAATTAAATTGGACCATTCCAACTTTCCCTTTGTTGCACATCTTCGAATTACTCTGGAAGTAGTTCAACGCTATTGCCTCATTTGTCCAGCCTCCCAAAAATACTCTGTGGCCAAAACTTTAAAGGTCTACATCAGTGAGTCTCACTCTCCTGATCCGAATGGATTTAACTTCCATTCCATTTCCCAAGGACGATTGAAAATAAATATTGTTTTAACATTGTTTAAAAATATAATTTAGTTAATTCAAGGTCTATCAGTAGAAAAGAGATATTCTATTTTGGACTTCAAAAACTTCCTAATAAAAAAAAAAAAAAAACTTCCTAATAAAGTGAACCCGCACTGAGGGGGAGCGAGCACATCTTCTCTTTGGCATATTAAGGGAATGCAAACATTTCATCCAGAAAGTATAAAGTAGTTAAAAGAAAAATCTGTATTTCTTATACCCATGGCTAGTAGCAGCTTGGCTTAATCTGTCATTATACTTTACCTGGGTTATCCCAGGAACTTTCCCATAGTCTCCCTGCTTTCTCCCTGCATCCCTCCAGTCTGGTCTCAGCACAGCAGTCAGAGCGAGCTTGGGAAACCTGCATCACAGGGTGTCACTCTCTGCTCAAAACCCTGCAAGGGGGCTTCTACCACACTTTAAGGCCCACCATGTTCTGAGCATTTGCCCTCTGACAGCATCTCCTGCCACCTCCATGCAGCTACGGTGCCTTGCTGATCCTCCACCCCCACTGAGACAGCACCGCCCTCCTGCCTTTGCCCCTGCCACTCCCCTTGCCTGGGGCTCCTCCCATCTGTGCCAGGACATCCCCTCAAGTCCTCCAGGGCTTTGCTCAAAAGCCACCTTCTCAGAGGGGCCTATTCTGGTCTGACTTGATGCCTTTATTTTTCTTCACATTTCTTAACACCATCTACATACTATATATTCCATTTACTTTGTGTTTGTCTCTTGACACAGAAAGTAAGCTCCACGTGAGCAAGGACTTTTGCCTATTTTGTTAACTGTGTGCTCCCACTACCTAAAAGAATGACTGGCACATTGTAAATATTTGTTGAGTAATTTTTAAGCACATGCAGTTAGTAAAAATGCAAATTATACTTTTTGAGTTGATACATTCTAGTAGAATTCCCTGAAAATACTTCCAAGTTTGTTTTATAAAATGTGCTAAAGGGAAACAATTTTCTTAAATGCCAGGCCTTTGTATTATATTTACCTCCATCTAAAATACAATTGCTATAAAATAGGAACCATCGATATTTTTTGAAAACAAACTTTGTTCTAGGAAACAAAAATAAATCACAGCTTTCAAAAATCATAGAGCAAAATATAAATTTTACTTCTAATTCACTGAGGTTTATGTATAGTATACAGATTTGAGACAATTACTTCCTGTGGCTTAAAATCAATATACTTAGTTGTAGAGTAACTAAGATGTCAGCAAAATTTTCAACAAAAAAGGACTCACCACTTCCTCTGTCTTCTGAATCTGCTGTGATAGCGCTTCATTCAGCTCAGGTCCCAATCATTATGTACACGATAACTTCAGCTTCGAATGAAATTATATATCCCGAGGCTGTGTTACAGATGTTAATAATATGACTTGAATCTGCCCCATGTTAAACATGCAGACAGGAAATCATGGTGCTCGAATTGTTTCAGCAGCAAGTTTCCATCCGCCTTCTATTGTCAGAAAAGTTGTGTTTTAAAAAATGCCATAGGATTTATTACTAATTTGTTACTTTGTCAAATTTAATGACACTGTAATAGACTTAGCTTAGTGTTAAAACCAACTGTGGGCAGAATAACCCCCAACACACAAACAAGGATGCCCATGCTCTAATGCCTGGAGCCTATGAATATTCTCTCTTTCAGGCAAAAAAAGACTTTGCAGATGGGACTAATTTAAGGATTCTGAGATGATGCGGCTATTCTGGATTTTGCTGTCAGACTCAGTGTAATCACGAAAGCTTTGTAAGGGAAAGAGGGAGGTGGGGGAGTCAGAGAATAGGTGATACTGGAGAGGTCAGAGCGATGCCATCACTGGCTTTGAAGACAGAGGGTCCCACCCAAGGAATGCGGGCTGTCTCCAGAAACTGGAAAAAGCTAAGAAAGACTCTCTCCTGAAGCCCCCAGAAAGGAATGCAGCCCTCCCAGCGTTGTGATTTTAGCCCAGAGAGGCCAATTTCCAATTTTTGACCTCTAAAACTATAAGATAGTAAACTGAGTGTGTGGTAATTGGATGCACTGGCCGTGGGAAACTAACACGCTAATAAATAATTTTCTCAGTTTTTAAACAAAATTGAGACAAGTTGCTAATAATAAATTGGCCGGCAGTCCTGTAGCGCTGCCCGTATGCCAGGCATTGCTGTATGTGCCGCAGGGTTTGGACGCAGTCGCTCTTCACAGCACCTCTGTGCAGCCGGCTGCTGCCATCGTCACCATCTCACAGCGGGAGTCGCAAAGGCTCCCTGTTCCCACTCCCTCTGCCACTAGCGTGTGCTCCTGAAAGACGCGACATCCTTCTGAGCGTCAGGGCCGCTTACAACCAGCTAAGAAAAGTTAAATGAATACAGGGTACATGGCCACAATCAAACTCAGGAAAAAAAAATTGAATTTCTGATCAAAAGTTGTCAAAAAAGTAATAAAGTAACAAAATGAAGCTAATTTCTTTTTTCCAGAAACAAAATTTTTCCTAGCTCCCAGGCAATCCCCAGTCATTGCCTGCCCGCCTGCAGGCGCCTGGCTTCATACTGAGGGCCATGAAAAAGAAAAGTCCTCACACGTACCCTGTGAAAGATCAGCAAACACCAGGTTCGCAGATCTCTCCGCTGAGCATCCGCGGCGGGGACAACGCCTCAGCCCCACGCGGACGCGACCACGCGCGTGCGACAGGCCAGCTCCGGTCTCTGCTGCATCGCCGCCCTGGCCTCGGCAGCGCCGCAGAGACCCCTGTCGTTTGGAGGGATGTGAGATTTGAAGATGTCTGTAACCTCAGAAGGAAGCAGCAAAATTCACCTCAGAAGAAAATAATTCGAATGTTTCTAGCACTAAGAAAAGACAGACATTTAAGGTGATGGCTATCACAATTACATCAGTTTGATCTTTACAAATTAGATGAATGTATTAAATTATCACATGTACCCACCTCCCAATAAAAAATAAAAAAGGAAGAATAAATGACACCTGGAGACAATACTGTTACTTACAGCGGAGTGTAGAACAACCAGCTAAGGAAAGTTAAACAGACACAGGGTGCGATTCAACAAACAACAAAGACATTTCAAAAATTGCATGGGAGTTTAAACCCAATTTAAATCCGAGCAGAATAAAATGAAATGTTACTAGAGCAATCCTGTCAATGATTTCTGAAACTAAACCTGTGAATTAAATTCTCAAAATTTTTTTAATATAATAGCCCCTGTCTACTATATTTTTCTAAGTACAGATACCCCCAAGTGGGGAGAAGGATGTTTTTAAATAGTATTTTTTAAAAGATTTAAAATAAAATGCAAACTCTAATCAGACTTCAATATCCTTATGGTTATGTTTGCTGCTGCTGTTGCAATACAACATGTCACTCGCTTAAACAGAAGCTTCCCTGAAGGTACAGGTGCTCTGCAAGTTACAGGCGAGTCTCTCCTTCGGCTCTAGGACAGCGGCTGCACGGGACCAGACACTTGCAATACGATTGTTCACGACTTGAGCCAGATCAGATTCTCTAGAATCAGTCATTAAACTAAAAGTCTTCAAAACATTAAAGGTGTTCTTGCCCTCTTTTGCCAACCAGGTAGTCTCCTCAGGCCCCTCCTGGGTGAAGCCCTAAAACAGCTCTCAGCACCCGCTGCCCGGTCCCGTGCCTGTCCCTGCACTTACTGTCCCGCCCCGCCGCACACTGCTGAGGGGCTGAAAGCCGCGATGAGGCTGACTCTCAGCGGGGGCTGCAAGGCCAGAGGGCGGCACGGAAGTTCATCCTGACCTAGGGCACAGGCACGGGTGGGTACCGGCGGGCAGTGGGCGCTTTCCCTTCTGCTGCAAGGGCCAGAGTGTAGGGTAGAAAGGCCACGGGGAAGAAACCGGGTTTCAGCCAATCTTTCGCAAACGGAGCCTCTAGTTGAGAGCTGGGTTGTGTAGACGCGGAGGATAAAGGGAGGACTCTCATAAATTGCGGTGGGGATTAGAATGGGTATTATCATTATTGTTGTTGCTTTCTTTTTTGAGAGAGAGAGAGTACCAACGTCAATATCAGGGGGTTGAAAAATAATGTGTGTAAACTTCCACTCTTAGGGATTTTTAGTATGGAATAAAGCAGATGAGTGGGCAACTTTGTGAAAAAAATATTCACCTTGGTATTATTTGCAATAGTAAGAGAGCAGAAGTGACCTCAGCATATGCTAACTGGACACAAACTCAATAGTTCATAGAACATAATAGAATTCTCAGCAGCTATTGGGATATGAGGGGAATGTGTATTTGTTATCAAGGTATGACAGTTTCGTTGTACTGTTACCTGAAAAAAGGTGGCATGTTTACAATCTCCATATGTATCTCCATAGACATAGATAGATAGATTGATAGATCTCCTTACCACTAGTTGTCTATCTTCAGACTATAAACACTCAATACGTACGAAGCATATATTGTAATCTTGTTGTTTTTAAGAACAGAGGTGAGGATTTTTGTAATCTTTCAAGTTAGAACCATTATTTGCACGCAGCCCTGCCTTGCATCAAAGTTTATTACCCTTTCCCCCTTTGACTAAGTGTGCCACAATTTATATAGGGACACAGAAAGGCAGCTCTCTCTAGTAAATCTTCATTGGCTGTTCAGAAGCTGAGGCCCAAAGAAGTGGTTTCAGCTATGTTCAAACACTTCTCCTAAGTTTACCTTTGCAAGTTTATAGACTACTTAACATCAGCACTCACTGCCGTTGAGCACTTTGAGAATTCAGGGAAGGAACAGTTGTGATGATGTCGACTCACATATGTAATCTTGAACCTTGTTCTCGCTTCTCAATTCTCAGTCAGTGTGGAAGAAGGCTTCTTTCTGTTTCCACACGAGCTGAGGCCTCCCTATGTGACTTACCTCCTGTTTGCTTCCAAGAAGAAAGAATATCCATGAAGAATCTAGCAAAAGCCACTGACGTTTCTTTACATAAACCACAATTTAAAAATACTTAATAGAAATCACTTAAGAATCAGTGGAGTTGAAAAAAATTTAAGCACATTATTTTGGCTTCCAGATTTACCCTTAACGTGCAATTCTATGTGAGCTTCTAAATCACCTAATTTTGTTGAGCTTCAATTTCCACTGCAACTCTTCAAACCTGAGATGCCCAGGAAAAAATTTTAAAAGGACTTTAAAAATTCAAATTTGTACTTCAGAGCACTAAGCCTTCTAAAAATGAAATGGCTTTCACTCATTCACTACACAAATATTTATTGAGAGGTGTGTGGGATGCATCATAGAACAAAATAAAGGTCCCTGTTTTTGCTTATGTGATGAATAAAATTTAATAAAATCAGGCCGGGCGCAGTGGCTCACGCCTGTAATCCTGGCACTCTGGGAGGCCGAGGTGGGTGGATTGCTTGAGGTCAGGAGTTCGAGACCAGCCTGAGCAAGAGCGAGACCCCGTCTCTACTAAAAATAGAGAGAAATTATCTGGCCAACTAAAATATATATATAGAAAAAATTAGCCGAGCATGGTGGTGCATGCCTGTAGTCCCAGCTACTCGGGAGGCTGAGGCAGTAGGATCGCTTAAGCCCAGGAGTTTGAGGTTGCAGTGAGCTAGGCTGACGCCACGGCACTCACTCTAGCCCGGGCAACAAAGCGAGACTCTGTCTCAAAAAAAAAATAAAATAAAATAAAAAATAAATAAATAAATAAATAAAATAAACTTAAAAGGCTGATCAAAGCAAAAAATAAAGCAATGTGGGGTAATCAGAGTTGAAGCTACAGATATTTATTACTTACCTTTATATTCTCAGCTTGTTGTACAAACCAAAGGTAATATAGTCAAAACAAAACCTTCAATATTTTCTTGGTCTTTGAGTCTCTGGGATTTAAAAGAAAGAATACAATGGAATGTTTGATAAATGTGTGACATGACCATGGTAGTCATTTGGGTTTAAGAAGATCTATCTCAACAAATTTCCAACTAAAATAAATAAATAAATAAAAATATATCTCATTTTAGGGTATTATTTATGTGTGAATCAGTCTATTGTTTTAGCTAAATAACCTATCAATGCCATGAAATTGCTAATTATAACAATTGTCTTGCCTCATGCGTATAATTTTCTGTTAGAGTCAGGATCTGATATTTCAAGCATTTTGTTTTCACATAGTTGTCAGACCTCTTAGCAGAACCCACTTCATTTCAAATCAGTCACCTAACTTGACAGGGACGTACTGCGATTTCTAGGCAGCGGAGGGCTACATTCTCTTGTGCGTGCTAAATAATTGTCCACGTATTTTCAGTTTCTCTGATCACTCCTTCTTGTCTGAAATCTTCCTGGGTACTTAATAAAGCAGTTAATAAAGTATTTGATAGGTAGACTTTATGCCTTCCACTATTACAATTTTATATTTATAAATATAAATATTTATTTATCATATAAATAAAACAAATAGGTAGAGGCAAGAGTTCAGTTAATCTCATATCCATGTTCCTCACCTGCAGAAAGGCCGCACGGGGGTCTGGTTACCCCTCAACGTGGGTCATCCGGTCCTGGGCAGACCAGCCTAGCTGGCATCCACCAGCAAATGAACGTGGGTTTTATCAGCACGTTGTTCCTGGAGGGAGCTCTGTCCCCAGGCCATTATTAAAATTAACAAGCTGGCAGCTGCCCGTTGTGCCACTTGCTTCTCTCCTTCGGAAGTTTTGCATCGGTTAATAGCAAGCTTCGGCAGCAAAACAGCAGGCCAGAAGTCAGAAGACATGGTTCTGAGGCCCCGTCTGCCTGCTGTTTGAATGAGGCAATGGTTTGCTCTGAGCAGCAGCTATTCCATCTCCTGTGGAGCTAATTCTTTCCCTAAACACTTCACGAGACCGTGAGGGTCAGAATCCACACCCCATAACGTGGTTGAATATGTTCTGGCACAGTAACTGCCATGAGAGTTGCATTTAACTCACTCTGGCTTTGACCCCGCGGCCCGCATGAAGCATGTCTACAATCTTAGTTGTTGATGTTCTTATTGTTACAACTAATATTGACAATTTAATTCTAAAAACACGGATTCAATGAATAGAAGTCAATACATTTCATTTTTCTGTTTATGTTTACCTTTAAATTACACTTGAAGCTTTTATTCTATTTTTGTAATAAAACGCTGTGGCCCCGATGAAAAGTTTCTGTTTATTCTGCGTGGCAGCCATTAAAACCTGCGGGCAGTTTTCTTTTTATTTTCCCCATCATCTGGAGCAGCACATGCCATGTTGCAAGTTTATAACTTATAATATTAAAAACAATCTTAGGTTATTATAATTTATAATTTTCACTCCCAAGATAGTGTATTATTTTTAATAAAGAAGAAAATCTGGTGACTACAAATTATCTTATATAAGAATTTGCTGGCTGGGCACGGCAGCTCAAGCCTAGCACTTTGGGAGGCTGAGGTGGGAGGATTACTTGAGCCCAGGAGTTCAAGACCAGCCTGGGCAAGAACAAGACCCTATCTCTACAAAAAAGAATTAGCACCAAGTGGTGACATGTGCCTGTAGTCCCAGCTCCTTGGGAGGGTGAGGCAGGAGGATCACCTGAGCCCAGGAGTTTGAGGTTGCAGTGAGCTATGATGATGCCACTGCAGTCTAGCTCTGGCAACAGAAAGAGACCCTATCTCAAAAAAAAAAAAAAATCTGCTGGTGGCTCACATCTGTAATCCTAGCACTTTGGGAGGCCAAGGCAGGAGGATCACTTGAGGCCAGGAGTTTGAGAGCAGCCTGAGCAACAGTCTCTACAAACTTTTTTGTTTGTTTTTAAACTAGCCAGGTACAGTGACACACGCCTGTAGTACCAACAACTCAGGAGGCTGAGGTGCTAAGATAGCTTGAGCCCAGGAGTTTGAGGCTACGGTGAGCTATGACTGGGAGACCCTCTCTCAAATTAAAAAAAAAAAAAAAAAAGAATTTGCTAAGATGACTGGAGAGAGGACTGGAGAAAAATCCCTGGTCATTCCCTTTGATGGTGGGACTAGTCTTATGTGCGAAGGAAGTAGGTACCCACAGTGTATATGATGAAATTTAAAATTTTTTTAAAATTGTATTAAAGTAGAGCATAACAACAGAAAAATGCACACATAAGTGGGAAGATTGCTAAATCATCATAAAGTGAACACTTGCATGTAGCCACCACTGAGTTTTTTGAGTAGATTCTTAAAAACATCAAATAAGTCCCCTTCCCCAATGATCTAGTCACTAATGTCCATGATTTCTCCAGGAACTTGTCTAAATGTACTTCCCTTAGTTGTTATTTTTCAGGTACTAAATATCAATCAATGTGTGAGCTAAATGCCCTGATTAAATGTGCAAAGGATTAACCTTGGAACTGGAAGAATAGAAGTCCTATTGGATATTAATGTCTAGCAACTGAGGAAATGGGAGAGGAAACATGTCCTGGGCAGAGCAAAGAAGCACAGTGTGAATGGAAGTGATTCTGTGAAGGGAAGGAAGGTCAGGACGTCCCAGCTAAGGCAGGAGGAAGGACAGGGACTAGACATACAAGGAGATTAAAAGGAGCTGGAACTGAATTGAAATAACAATGAGGCTGGTTCACAAATGAATCCTGGTCTGTTTCTACACTTGAAGAAATGCATCCCTCCAGGCCTTTCTTCTATCTGTTTTCTATTTGTTTGTTTGATTTCAGGGTAAAGATCAGATTATTAATAATCTTCTGAGGCAAAACCAACCTAGTGATTAGCATGTTGAAGGGAATATTCTTTACCTAAATCAGCATCAATCAAGGAAACCTTTTTCCTTCTATCTCTGTATCGACAATTAGAATAACTTAAGACTTAGTCTTTGTCAACTGTATAACCACTCAAAATTTGTCCAGCATTTTTGAAACCTCATTTGATGGAGAAAATAAACAGCAAGTCAATCAGAAATTCTCTTTTGTCATATTTCAGGACCTTACACAAAAGAAAAATTTAAAGTTAAAATATTGCATGATGGATGGGTCAGGGTGGTCTTTGTTTAGTCAGTATTCTATTAAAGTTGCACACTTATCAAAACACCACACCTAACCCCAACTAAATAAAAAAAAGAAATATTTGCCTACCAGCATACCAATAAAGAGGTTGAAAGTAAGAAAACTAAACAACTTAACCCTAGGAGCTAAGTTATCTAATAAAATATCTTGTTTTATTCATTGTGCATTTATCTATTACCACTTTATTAATGCATAAATGGAAGTTTTGTAGGTTTGTGGCAATGTTACAGTTTTAATGACAAAGTTAATTTTCAATCAATCAATCAATGTTTATTAATATCCAGGCACATATTAGCCTCCAAGTGAATAAAGACATGGTAAGAATTTACAACATAATTTCAGAGGTAAGAAAATAAAGACATTCAAAAAATGTGACTCAAGATACAATCATGTCATCTTCACAAAAGTTTCCTAAATAAAACTGCTACAGTACCAACATTAGAAAGTATTTTGCTTGTATTGAATGCTTGACAGTAAATCCTCAAGGACATAGCAAATTTCCTTGCAATTTCCATTCAAAAGTCCGACAGTAATACGGATACAAAGGACGCATGAGCACATGGAATACATACAAGCATCTATTCAGGGCACTTTAAAGGCACACTCGGCCCCTGCTTGGGACGATTCCTAGCGCTACTGGACTGAGAGTGCTGTCTAGAAAATGTTTGCCTGTGAATCCAGACAAGCAAGTTGGGAAACGCAGAGATGTTTGCTGCCATCGACTGTAATACTTAAATAATGCTCGCAACAGGATGATTTTGCCTATTGATAATTTTTTTTTTTTTTTTTTGCTCATTTTATTTTTTTTTATTTTTTTTTATTTCAGCTTATTATGGGGGTACAAAAGTTCTGCATAGATATAT
>CM052445.1:66437147-66463693 GCA_028533085.1 Varecia variegata | reverse complement strand
TTTGGTTCTCCTGGATAGAGTTGGAACCCATTCTATTAAGTGAAACATCCCAAGAATGGAAAAATAAGCACCACATGTACTCACCAGAAAATTGGTTTCCCTGATCATCACCTAAGTGCATATTTGGGAATAACACCAATTATCATCACCTAAGTGCATATTTGGGAATAACACCAATTGCCTATTGATAATTTTGAATTGTTAATATGACGCTGAGTAGTCTCCAGAACCAAGGCTGCGGCATTGCTGTGGCACCACGGGCGTGCGCATGTGGTCCCCTAGCGCTTCGCGGACACAGTGCCCACGCTGACTCTCGGGGAGCAGGCGCGCCTCCCCAGCACTCTGCTCAGAGCTGCAGCGACGTCCTTGTTCCTGAGGCTGTAGATGAGCGGGTTGAGCGTGGGGGTGAGGATGGTGTAGAAGGCAGACACAACTTTGTCTTTCTCTGGCGTGCGGTAGGAGTGGGGCAGCACGTTGGTGTAGAAGGCCGCGCCGTAGAAAATGCTCAGCACCAGGACGTGGGAGGAGCACGTGGCGAAGGCGCGGCGCCGGCCCCCCGCAGAGCGCATCCGGTGGACGGTGAGCAGGATGCGCGCGTAGGAGACGCAGATGATGGACACGGGGATGAGCAGCATCAGCACGCAGCAGGCATACATCAGGGTCTCGTAGAGCGACGTGTCTACACATGACAGCTTCAGCACGGCTGGGATCTCGCAGAAGAAGTGATTGATCTCTCGGGACCCACAGTAGGGGAAACTCATGGTGACGGGCGTCAGCATGAATCCGTCCAAGGACCCACCAACCCAGGAGCCCACCGCCATGAGCAGGCAAATCCTGTAGTTCATGAGCAGAGGGTAGCGCAGGGGGCTGCACACAGCCACGTACCGGTCATAGGCCATGAGGCCCAGCAGGAAGAACTCCCCCCCGATCAGGGTCAGGTAGAGGAAGATCTGCAGGGCACAGCCCAGGAAGGAGATGGTCTTTTCCTTGGACAGGAGGTCTTGGAGCATCTTGGGGACAGTGACGCAGATGAACACAGTGTCCATGATGGACAGTTGACTAAGCAGGAAGTACATGGGCGTGTGCAGGCGGGAGTCCACACGGATGAGCAGGATCATGACCACGTTGGCTGTCACAGCCACCACAAAAATGGAGAAGACAACTGCAAAGATAATCCCAGGGAACACCGGGCGGGTGATGAGGCCCATGAGGACGAAGTCAGTAGAGTTCCAGAGAACAGCCTCCACGTCCATGTCGCATGGTAGCTCCTGGGACTGGAAAGGCAGAGAACTGGTCAGTTAATTAATAACCTGGTATTTAGGAAGGGCCTGCCAGGATACTATGTCAGAAGCAGTTAGGTGTAAAAGAAAGACCATCAACTTCAGAGTGATTTCGAATCCTGGTTTCAATCGTTAATGATCAATATGACACTGGATAGATACATTAACCTCTAAACTAACTCAATTTCATCATCTGTGAAAGGCCATCGTAGTTCCATGTTCGATAGGCTAGATATGAGATGTTAGTGTAATAATTCATACAGTGCCATTTTTGTAATCTGCTTTACTTTTACTTTGAACCATCTTCTGTATACATTTTACAATCTTACCACTTTAGACTGAAAGTTCCCTGAGGGTGGTAACTGTGCTTTATTCCTCACTTTATCTTGCAGTAAATATTCATGGGTTGATTGCATTTAAATTGCTCTCTGCCGTTAAGATGGTTACCTTGTTAAGATCATAGACAGACATCCATTTGTGACTTTAGAAATTGAGGCTGGGCATGGTGGCTCAGCACTTTGGGAGGCTGAGGTGGGAGGATCCTTTGAGGCCAGGAATTCAAGACCAACCTAGGTCACATAGTGACACCTCATCTCTACCAAAAACTTTTTTAAAAAATAACTGGGTGTGGTGCTGCATGCCTGTAGTCCCACTGCAATGATAGGGAGGCTGGGGCAGGAGGATCACTTGAGCCCCGGAGTTTGAGGTTACAGTGAGCTAGGATCACACCACTGCATTCCAGCCTGGGTGACAGCCTGTCGCAAAAGAAAAAAAAATTGATAGAAGCTAACTATAAAGTACATAAATCTAGATACCTTTAACCTTTTTGGCGGCTGTTATTACTAAGCAACTTTGTGAAAGTTCCGAACTTCAAGGCAATATTGCTTACTTCATTTGAGGGTCAGAGTCCACACGGTCTTGTGGTTGGATGCTGTGCTGCAAAAGGAGTTCGTGCGTTAGGTGTGGATTGCTTTAAGCACTTGGGTCTGTCTGTTCTCAGAGGGTAATCTGGGGGTCATAAATCTTGAATGAGGACCACCAGGAGGAACTCTGCTTCGCAAGCAGGGCTTCAAGTTCATCATCATGGTGATCTTTCTGGTAGACACCATGGATTCTGCTAAAATTTTATAACCAAGTACTGCATTATACCATTCAAGGATGACCCAAGCCTCTCTTAAGTTTTTGTTCAGCCAAAACATTAACAAAGTTTCTCTGATAGAGAGGCATTCTGAACTTACTGTGGTATTATATTATCCTAGGAATCCTTTGCTGGTTGGGTTTTCTCTCTCTACGTTTATTTCTCTACCATGTTACTGATCCCTCGTGTTTACAAGCAAAAATAACTACAGATGGTAAAGAAATTTCTGAATTTAGAGGGAAAAAAACACAGCAGGATTAAAACTCCCTTGAACTAAAGGGAATAAATTCTTGTGCTTTTTATTCTTGAGTATATAAATGTAAATGTGCTTCTTTGACATGTTCAAGATATTGAGGGATAAACAGTTCACTTTTATGATCACAGTACAGTGTTCTTTGCCCCATTTCAGTGACAAGATTGCTAAAGAAGCATATTTCTGTAAAATGTTTTGGCCCTCAGTACTGTGAATATACCCAGATCTTTCAGTTCCACAACAGTCAAATGTATAATCTCTGAAGCATTAAGAAGGAGTATTAATATATCCCCTTATGTTGAAGCAAAAATAATGGGAGCAATAGAAAGACCATTTCCTTCTCAGTGTTCATCAAAGATGGAGGTATATTACAAGTAATATTCCAGAGAAATGAGTAAAATTCCAAAGGGAAAAAGTAAAAAGCAAAAAAACAAATACCTGAGCATCAAATATTAACTTTTGACAAGCTTGATAAAAGTTAGCTACATTTGCCTTTTTTAATATGTGGAAGGTTTTCTTGAGGTGGCCACAGCTCTGCGTTACAGGTCAAGAGAGTGTATTTAAAGATATTAGAACCAAAAACCCATTTATAGGGCTTTAGCAAAAACTGATTGAAAATTAAAATATTAATGCAAATAGACAATAACTTTATTTTGGTCAATCATCTATTGTTTTCACCTAGATGAATTATGGGTTTTATATATTAATTACTGTGGTATCAAATCAGTTTATAATAATCCCTTTAAAAATACACTTTGAGGGACTGAAATAGCCACCGTGACAAGTGAAAACTACCTAAGAAAATAACCAGTTACTTGGCGATCAAAACACAGACCAAAGCATTTTGTTTCATATAAATATGCAGACTGTACCTCACACAGTGTTTAAAAGAGGAAGTAAATCACTCTGTTGTCTCAAACCTTTTCGATTAAGAAATGAAAACTTTCCCAACTCCTAGGTCTTGCCTTCGAGTAGGTCCTGGGAGAGTAGAGCACAAAGCTAAAAGAGAGAAAGGGTTACTTTAGCCATCTTCTTTATTTTCATATAACCGCAGTCTCGGTGAGCCACAAATTACATCCAGGTTGCTTGTGAGTGTGAGCGTTGTGTACGTATGTGTGTGTGGTATGTTCATCTGTGAATATGTCTGTGGGGTGTGTGCATGTGAAAGTGTTTGTGGCGTGGTGTGTGTATGGTGGGGGCATGTGTGAGTGTGTGTGTGTGTTCAGGGAACCGACCTGGCTGAGGAGCAGCACACTACAAGGCTTGCCACAAAGAAGCAATGTGTTCA
This sequence comes from Varecia variegata, assembly GCA_028533085.1. Lineage (NCBI taxonomy): Eukaryota > Metazoa > Chordata > Mammalia > Primates > Lemuridae > Varecia > Varecia variegata. Next base: position 66,459,734 of record CM052445.1, on the reverse strand, counting down.
TTTCACTGAATCCAATATTTAGAACAAGATGTAACACATGTTCAAACGCATAATTAATGTTGCTCCTTAGGCTATTGGGCATATAAGTAAGCAATGATATTAATATCTGCATTATAAACAGCACGATATTTTATGAGTTGATTCTTTTGTAATCAGTTCCCAGCATCTAATTTTAACATTAGAGTTGAGATTGCTGCTTAACGTACTGCGTGGTTTGGTTCGCTCACACATACAAGATCACGGATTCCAGACATACAAGATCACGGATTCCATTCCCCTCAGGTAGCCCTTCCTCCACTATCATCATCCCCCACTGCTCAAGGCCCTCATTTTTTTCTCCTTTTCCTCACCAATTAGAGTCTTTTAAAAAAAGCCCTTCTATCTGCACAATCTCACCTTCAGGCCTTTCTGCCATTCGAGGCAGAGAATGCCCAGTCCCCAGAATTTGTTTGAATACAACCTAGAATATCCTGAACCTTAGGACTGGCCATACCCTCACCCAGAGCACTCCGACCCCCGGGACCACTTATGGCCTCACCCTGGTTAGCAGCACCTGCCTGGCAGGGCAGGGGCATGGAGCCAGGCTGGGGAGGGAACCGGACAGGGGCTCTGCATGTCTGATGTCTGCACCTGCGGGGCTGCAGGGGAAGGGACGGTGGCTTTGAGAAGAGGCATCTATGCCATCTGTGTTCTGCCACATGGAGAGAAGAGGTGAAAGGAACAGGGAGGGTCTCTGCAGGGCGCCCAGCAGTAGAAGCTGTAGTTAGTTTCAGGACAGTGGACCTGGAGCTGTTCTGGGAGACGCCACAGAAGTCCAGGCCCAGGTGGTGACCCTCACGGCAGATTGTATGCCGAGACCCCCAGAGAGATCAGATGATACTCTGCCAGGGAGAAGAGCTTAGACCAGTCCGCTCCGACACCCGTCCCAGGAATCCAGCTTGACCAGAGCTGGGAGCAGTAAGTTGGCGGTGTCCTTGCTGAGGCAGTCAAGTTGCTCCTCAGAAGTGATCCTGATTGTTGTCCCAGGGGGACAGCGCAAGATGTCGTCACACCACTCAGAGGGGCTTGCAACTTAAAAGTTTTGAATTATAAATTATTTCTAAAATTTCCATTTAATGTTTTCAGACTGTGTCTGATCGCAGGTAACTGAAACCACAGAAAACAAAAGCTAGCGTAAGGGGACGACTGTATGTGGGAATTCTTTCCCTCACCCTAGGGCTAGAGACTGGGGTAACCTTCAAGCACAAAGGATTTAAAGAGCGCTGAGCGCTCACTGCCCTGAAAATGGCTGCATATGTGGTAAGAACCGAGAGGAGACGGACGGCAGCTCAGCGAGAATAAGCAGCGAGTAGTGGACCTGGAAATCGGTCTTATTCTGAGACCGGTCGGGTGTGTAAGCCATGTCAGAAAGGCTGGAAAGCCGGAACCAGCGGGGCTGGCGGGTGACAGAGGGGAGGGCGGGGGGCCTGAGGGCTGAGGAGTGTGCAGCGGAGCAGTCTGCAAAGCGAAGGCTGAGAGTTACATGCTGCAACTATTGCTTAAGAAAGGCACATCTGGCAGTTTTATAATCTTGAAAGCAAGATTAGTAATATGAATTACTACTAGTAAATTTTTGTAGCCACTGTAGGCTGTGACCACTGTACTTCCTGTCCTTTCACCTACCCCTGCTATACCTGTGCTCCTCGTCTACATTTATAGATAAGAGACCCATCTGGACATTGCCGCAGATTTAAATAACAAAATGTTATGTCCCGTCTGTGGCGATTTAGTGCCAGCGATGTGAGTTTGTCTCTTTCCCTTCACCGCATGTCTAATTCGCACAGACACCCCTCACCTGCTGTGTTCATCCACATGGCCACCGGCTTCCTCGGCGCAGAGAGAACCAATCTTCTTCTTTCCCTCACCGTCTCCACAGACCATTGGGAAACTGTCACAGTGGACAATTAAGCATAAAAAAGATAAAAGAGCCCCTCCCTACTATAAAAACTACCACTATAAAGGCATGCAGGTAACATTTATTGAACATTTATGTGCCAGGCGTTAGTTCAGTAGGAAAAGCATGAGTTCTGATGCCAGATGCTAACTTACCTAGACAGCAGTGCCAAGGAAATCATCAGTGGACCAGAAAAAAATAAGTACGCCCGGGTTCCTGGAATATTGGGCAAAGGGTCTAAATTCCAAGCCACCAGCTGCCAGAAGGAGGGTCACTGTCTGATCCGCAGATGTGCTTCAGGTTGTGTGGCAGCAAATAGCGATCAAAGATCTGGCAGATGAGCCATCTGGCCCACCCTGCCAATGCCACAGAGAAGGAAGCGGAGGCTGAGAGGGAAGGACAATTACATAAGACCAGCAGTGGTGGCGGAAGGTGAGAAGCAGAGACCTGCGGCTGTAAACACAATGCGTTCATTATTGCACTCTGCAGTCTAAGTTTGCTTCACTTATTCAGCCCAACGGGCTTTTATATACCGTGCTAGGATGGCTTCCAGGGGATTTCTTTAAGGAATATTACCATTTACTAAAAAAAGGTTTTATCTTAATGCACATGTGTATGTCTTATGGAGTGAGAAAAAGAAGAGCGGGATTAGAATGAAAGGAAAAAGGAAAAAAGAAAACATCTAACATGTTGATCCCTTTCCAAGCATGCAGAAAACTTCACTTGCCTAACTAGGTACAAAGAGGGCAATTAACAAAAATTAGATGGTTAATTACCTAAATTATAATTTTATCATTTTAAATTATAATTAAAATTTTAATACTTAAAAATATTCATAGGGCAGTCCTTGCTTCTCCATTAATAATATATACCTTTGGCCCCTACCCATTAGTGCCTGAAAATTCCTCATAATGAATACCAAGCACACTCTTCCGGCCATCAGCTCTTACATACTCTTTTCCTCTTCAGTAAATCCATTCACGCCCTTCCCGAACTATTACAAGATTTCCCTTGTTTCCAGCCCAAGTGTCTTTTTCCAATTGCCTGGTTGCCAAAGACTAAATACATGTATTTATCCTTCTTACTCTTGAAAAGACCATGCCTCGGTCATTAACAGATAAGGTCACAGCAGTGTGGCCTTCTAGTTACAGAGTGATGCCTGAAGAAACATCCCAGTATGTGGGTAATGTTCTCTCTGTTTTCCATGAAAATCTAAGATCCTACCTCAGAGTGGCTGAGTCAAGCCTTAGTAAGGCAACAGTGGAGCGGAGCACTTCCTAAGCACTTGGGGGTGGAGGTGAGGCTAGGTTAAAAGAAGGCTTTTCATTAATAATAGGTTCCCACATCCCCTGGGTCAGCAATTAATCCAAGTTCACAGGGCTTATGTCGAACATTAGAGGAAGCCCATCCCCTCTCGTCAGAGGGTGCACTGTTTTCCCAAGTGCGAGGCTGGAGTTGTTTCTCAATATTTTATCACAGAACTTCTTATCTAATCCTGGCATCTCTCCAGATAGAGAATGTAATCTGGGGTTCAGGGACAGGTTTAAATTTTAAATTTACAGAAGGGGCTATGGATACTGAAAAACCTCTTTCTTCCAAATCATTGGCCTATTTTGTTTGGGGCAAAATTACATTAAAATTACATTCAAAAGTATGTATTTGACACTTAACAGCAATTAAATGTTTTGTAGAATTTTTTATCTCATAGGTTGTGTTGAAGAATATGAAATTCAGTAGGGAAAAAAGGAGACATGAGAAATGGGAGAAGGGAGAAGAAGAGAAAGAAGGAAGGAGGCAAAAGGGTGGGGAAAAGAAAGTAGACTTCTCGCTGCGCTGGTGGAGTGAAACAGGAGTCAACATTTTCCAAAATTCTTCAAGTGAGTATATTAAGAGATTTAAAGATTGGGAAATGGAAATTTCTAACACTTAAATTTATTTTATTTCTCTAAAGAGGAAAATAAAGAAGGAAATAGTCTCATTTGGGAAGTAAAACTTCAGTTAAAACAATAGTAACAGCAACAACCACAACATGACAATGCCTTCCATGCATGAAGCTGGTTAATGAGGGCATCACTTATATGATTTCTAGTCATCACAAATCCGTTAGATGCACACCTTATACCTCATACCCCTATATTTTAGATGGGCAAACAAAAAGCCCTATACCTTTCCAGCCATTTGTAATGCTTTTCAATAATAACTCTTCCTAAAGCATATTTTATATGTCATCCATTAGTAAAAAAGTTCTTCAATTAGCAAGTGGACTGACTGGAATGAACTGTCCCTCCAGTGTGATGTGTCTCTCTGTAGAGTCACAAATGGGTTTCAGCCAGGCCTGGATTGCTCTAGTGGTGCCTGAGGCCTGAGTTGGCTGCAGCCACCAGGGAGTTGATTTTGCTGTCAGCGGCTATGTCAGTTTACCCCAGTGTGCAATATAACCATAATTTATTTTTTTGTTGTTTCAAAATGTTAAGGGGTGCAAATGTTTTTGTTGCATGGATACCTTTTATAATGCTTAAGTCAGGGCTTTGAGTGTGCCCGTCACCAATAGTGTTCCCGTAACCAGCAGGTAGGTGTTTCCTCCCCCTCCGCCCCACTCCCCCTTCTTGATTTCCAATGACCTTTACATCTCTTTGTGCCCATGTGTGCCTTCAATTAGCTGGTGTTTGTTTCTCCACTCCTGAGATACTTCACTTAGGATAATGGCCTCCGGTTCCATCCAACGTATAACTATAATTTATTTTGATACCCATGTCATGAAAATGCCTGAGAAGTGGCGCTATATCAGTTAGGTTGGGCTTCTATCATTATCATCAGCAAATTTCCTTACAAGAGCTAAGAAACGGAATCAACCTAAGTGTCCAGCAACAGATGAACAGATACAGGAAATGTGGTGTGTATACACAAGGGACTACTTTGGGCCATTAACAGACTGAAGTCCTGTCATTTGCAGCAACGTGGGTGGGGCTGGAGGTCATTGTGCTAAGTGAAATACGCCAGGCACAGAACAACAAATGTTGCACGTTCCCTCTGATATGTGGGAGGTAAAAACGATGGATCTCATGGAGGCAGAGAGTGGGACGGTGGCCACCAGAGGTTGGGAAGGAGAGGAAGGGGTGAAAATGAAGAGATGTGACTTAAGGGTTAAGAAGTTTCAGTGTTCACCAGTACGGCAGGGAAATTGTAGTGAATTATAAATATACAATAACTAACTTTGTGTATATTTCAGAATAGCTAGAAGAATTGTAATGTTCCCAACCCAAAGAAAAGATAAATGTTTGAGGTGATGGATACTCCAATTTCTCTGATTTCATCATTACACATTGTATACAGGTATGAAAACATCACATCTCACCCAAAAATATGTACAACTATTATATATCAATAGAAAATAATAAATAAGAAAAAATCCTATTCAGCAAAAGAAGAAGAAAAACACAAGTCTCGTTAGGATAACAGCACAGGCCTCTGAACGTTGTGTTGATTGGTGTAGGTTTTTAACTCATATTTCACCTTTTTTGTCTAGTGTTGAACTTGGTTATCTTGTAAAAATAGAAAGGAGGCCAAATTATTTGCATATGATATTTTGTGACTTCTCAATCTTCCCTTTTCGTGTTTCTTGTTCATCCTTCTCTTCTTGCTCTCCTCCTTCCCAACCTTCAGCCCTTCAGCCCTTCAGCCCTTTTCCGGAAGGAGCCCTTTCATGCTGGCAGATGCAGACACCGTCCCCGAGAGCTAAGGCTGTGATTCCCAGGGTTCGGAGCTCACATCCTCAGTGTTTTGTTTGGTTTCAAATTATTCTGTCTGCCCGCTCCACTCCAAAGCGCCATCTGACATTTAGCGTGAATCCTCATTTAACAAAACCCTGCTAGTTACCATAGTAAGACCTAAAGTAATTTTTTAAGAAAGTTCTTTCTAAATTTCTAAACATGTTAGCTCTCTGGTCGTGTCTCTGGAAGACAGAGACAGGTGCTAGTAAGTCTTTAACTGGAGATTAGACCTGATGGAATAAAGCATGCAGACAGTCAGAGACCTGGGAGAAGAAAACAGCGCTGCTGACAGAATGTTGGATCTAGACAATGCCTCAGAAATCATATAACTCAACTGCCTCTCTTGAGAACTGATTAAACGGTCTCAGAAAAATGCCAAAAATCCCTGAATTTGGGATACAGATGCTTGAGATGAAGCCACAGTTCTGCCAATTCCTGTATGTTCTCGAGCACCAGATTCCACTGTTAGTCATTCCGTAGTTGGAGGTTGTTTGTCCATCTTTTAAATGAGAAGCTTTGATATAATCCAGTTATCTCTGAGATTACATCAAACTCCAATATTCTTTGATGCTGAATTTAAAGGATGTGACCTTATTTTCTGTTTGAGTCATTCTTGTTTTATATTTACTTCATCTGCAGGAATCCTACCTCTATTATGTGCTATAAATAACCAAGTGACAAAAATCATGTTTAGTGCATTTCTCATGAGATTACTGAATGTGCTCTGGGATACCATGAAACAAAGACTGGGCATTGCTGAACTAGGAGTCTGCATTCTAAGGCAAAAGGTGTTGATGTAAACAGTAAAAGAACAGGCACAAGCAGACCACTGAACCTACTTAGAGCACAGGGAACGTGAGGTAGCACCTAAGACAGAACACACAGTCCCAGGTTGAGGATCATGTATCATTTCTCTGTCCAGAGTTGGAAACACCGTTTTCTCTACTTATCTGACTCACTATGAAGCAGGTAGAATCTGAATATTTGGGGAATTCTGTGCTATTTCACATGAAAAATTATTTGTATAGCTACATCAGCAACCAAAGTGGCCTGCTGAGCACAGTGTCTAGGAGGCAGGTATAGATCTGCCTGCCTTTTCCATTATGCAAAACATTCTTCTGGCGAGAGCTAAATGCATATGTAATTCTGACCAAGACACACACATCTGTGTTAAATCTGTTTCCGTGAACAATCTCTCTGTTAGCCACATTTTGTTGCCCCCTCATGTCATTGCTAACACACTTCAATGGCCCATTCTAAAAGAATCTGAAATTCTCCTGACCCTGGATTTCCTGCTAATCCGGGATCACTGGAGCCCCATGTCCTGCTGGAGAAGGACAACTTCCCCACAAAGACAGGAGTGGCTGCCGAAGCGTGACCAGAATGGCAGAAAAGGTGAGATGGGACAACGCGCATACACCAGGGAGAGACACAAGGAGAGAAAGGGGGTTGGAGGCAGAAGGTAGAGGCTGTTGGTTGAGAATGGGAGAAGGAGGGATAGAAGTCAGGAAGATGGAAAGAAGAGATAGAAGGAGATGTTAAAAAAGAAAAAGTGCTTAAATTGGGGAAAAGTGAAGTCCACTAATGACTTGCTAACCCTACTCTAGAGGGTAGACAATGGGCTGATGTTGAACAGAACTGTGTCACCATATATGTGATTTTTATTTTACTCATGTGACATATTACTTCAGTGACCAAGCTGTGTCAAGAAGTAAGCTGGAAAAAAAGATAGCAAACATGCCCAAGAGGACATGTCTGGTGGCATACGGCCTCTTCTGACTCACCAGGTTGGGAAAGGAGGGAGCCAAGCCCCACCAACGTGGATGAATAATTTTCTTCCAAGAAGAAACTTTCTTCATGTTAGGTTGTTCTTGCCTCCTCAATTTCTGAAGTTAGGGTGGAATCAGTGTTAAGGGGCCAACCTCCTACAATACATGAGAGGCAATCACCATTATCTTATTACAGGGATATGTGATGGTCAGACCATTATCAGTCTTTGAAACATTTTCTATTTGTTTTATTGAAGGTCTTATGTTGGCATTAAAAGGCACTGAGCACTTCTGTAGCGTCCCCCCTGTAAGAAAGAATTCTTCTTTGAGGGCAATGTCAAGGCACAAGACCACCCCCGGAGTAAAAGTGAGTGAGAAGGCAAGTTCCTCTGCCCCTCCTCTGTCGTGGCGAGTCCATCATCCTAATACCCTGTGGCATAAAGCACTTTCCAAAGCTAAAATTGCTTTTTCATCAGGTATCTCCTTTCCTCTCAAAACCATCCCTCTGAGGTAGGAATTGGGTTAGGATGTCTTAATTTGATACATTGAGAAACAAGGGTTCAAGAAGTTAAATTAATTTGCTCAACCTGACACAGTAAACATCTGTAATTAGAGCTTAATGAGATGTATAATGTGAAGCATCTCTATAATGAGAATGCAGTTTTCTTAATGTCTCCATTTTTTTGCATCCAGAATCCATTTATAAGGCATCCTCACTATTTCTGAATCACAAAAATGGCTAAACCTTCGAATCATGATCCAAGTCTTTCCCTCCACGTCACAGGTGGAGAAAGCAAACTTCAAAGAGGGTGAGGGGCTGGGTGGAAGAATCCTGGGGGATCAGGCCCTGGGGACTCTAAAAGTTGACTCTGTCTTCTCCTTCAATCTGGACATCAGCGGGGGGAAAACAGGACCTCTAGGGATAAGAAACAATGTCCTCTTCTACCCATACTTCCCTTCTGGAAATGCAAAATGGAAAATAATGTGCCTTGAAAACTCTGCAATGAGATGTTTCTCCTCTTTTCCCAGGTGTAGAAGCATTAGATTTTCTGAAACATGTGTCAGCTCCCAGCAGACTTGTCTACACACATTTACACTCCCAAACACTTCCAGATTTAAAAATGAGCTTATAGATAAATACATTTTGTTTTTGTAATGCAAATCATTTTCTGCTTAGGTAAGTCCCAAGATACAAAAGTAAGAAAATGGAAAGACTGAGGATTTAAAACAGAGTTAGTTTTAAGGTAACGTAAAATAAACATAATTTTCTCCACTTCATCAGAATAATGCTGGTTAATATACAATAGACTAATTATTAAATCATTAAATGCAATGGCTAAATTAAAATTTAAAAATAGAAATGTGAGTAATGTATATTAATTCCCATACAATAAATCAATATTTAACTGACAAAAGTATCTTATTACTTTGCATGAGGAACTTTGAAAATATATTAGGCCATCATACAATTTAAAAATGGTGAAGAAGATATAATTTAAAATCTTCCTGTTTGTTCATGTTAAATATTAAGAAGCAGGGAAATGAGGAATAGAAAATGTAGGAGGCATCCATGTTGCAATGACTCTTTTTTTTTTTTTTTTTACATTGAATCAATTATTCTGGGATAAATTTTAGTAAAATATTATGAGGAAAAAATAAAGGTAGACATCAAGGTGCTGGTTTCCTCTAAACTTTGACGTATGCTTTTGGGTCTAGAGAAGCTGTATGGACACAATTCAGTTGAAGAAATTAATTATATAGAGTCACAGTAAGAATAAACATTCTATCTTTGAAATTGTGAAGAAGGAAAAAGAAATTTGTGCTAGTTTTGTTGTCACACCTCAAAATGCAGAAGTGACAGCCACAGTGCATGAGAAGTGCTTGGTTAAGATGGAAAAGGCATCCAATTTGTGGTTGGAAGACATGGACAGAAACGTATTTCGACTGACAGGAATCTGGCTGGGTACTATCCACGGTTTCACGCATCCGCTGGAGGTCTTAGAACATATTCCTGAAGGCGGGATCGCTATATTTGAAATACAATCAAACTAATATTTGCCAAGTCTATTCCTTGCAGTGGTCAAGGGGCAGGGCGTCTGAAGAGAGGCGTTGGTGAGGAGTCAGAAGACTAGCTGGAGACGGCCTTTTCTCGGCAGAGCCGAGACAGCACAGCCAGCCAGAGGTTACCACGTGATTTCCGGTAGCATGCACACTGTTAAAAGCAGGTGGGTGACTGCCCAAACCCCGACTTTATTGCTACTCCATCCAAAAACTGTTCATCGTTCAGGACCCTCATACCTTTCAAAAAATGACCAAATCCTGAAAACCCCAGTCAATTTTCAAATCCCGCGAATGCCCCACAGTTGCTTGTCTTCAGACAGAGAATATTTAAATTTCGAGGTGATGATGAAGGCCTGCACCCTCATTTGCAAACCCCGGCAGCACGTGCAGTTTCTTTAGAAGGTGGTTACTTCCCCGAGGACACACACCTCCCCAGAGCCCTGCGCAGGGCCCCGCTGACGTCCTTGCTCCTGAGGCTGTAGACGAGCGGGTTGAGCGTGGGGGTGAGGATGGCGTAGAAGGCGGACGCGGCTTCGTCCTGCTCAGGAGTGTGCTAGGACCGGGGCGGCACGCACGTGTACATGGCCGCCCCGTAGACGAGGCTGACGACCAGCATGTGCGAGGAGCAGGTGGCCACAGCCTGCCCTGCGCCTCCCTCGTCCTGCAAACGGCGAGGAGAATTGTCGCGTCCGAGGCGGAGACCACAGAGAAAGGGACGAGGAGCACGAGGGTGCAGCAGACGTACGTGGCCGTCTCGTAGGCCGCCGTGTCGGCGCAGGACAGCTTCAGGAGCGCGGGGACCTCGCAGAAGAAGTGGTTGATCTCCCGGGAGGCACAGAAGGGGAACTGCATGGTGACCGGCGTGAGCAAGCAGCCGTCGGCAGAGCCGCCCAGCCAGGCGGCCGCCACCAGGCGCAGGCAGACCCTGGGCTCACGAGCACGGGGTAGCGCAGGGGCTGCACACGGCCACCGAGCGGTCGTAGGCCATGAGGCCCAGCAGGAAGAGCTCGCCCGCCAAGGTCAGGTAGAGGAGGTGCTGGGCCGTGCGGCCCGCAAAGGAGATGGCCCTTTGGCTCGTCACCTGGTCGGCCAGCGTCCTGGGCACGATGGTGGGGACGTACAGCAGGTCCATGAGGGAGAGCTGGCTGAGCAGGGAGGACACGGGCGTGTGCAGGCGGGGGTCCGTGTGGATGACAAGGATCGTGACGGCGTTGCCGGCCAGGGCGACCACAAAGACCAGGAGAAGGAGGGCGAAGAGAAGCCCGGGGAAGCGGGTGCTGCGGAACAAGCCCAGTGTAAAGCAGAAATAATTTGCTGTTGCCTAAATAACCTGGTTCCGCTTCTGTAAACGGTGCTTGCTTGCTCAAATGCTAGATAAACAAGGCCCTGGGAAAGTGACTGCAAGTAACTTCCTGATAAAGGGGCTTGTGCAGGGAGTGTGAGATAAGACCCTGGGAAGGTGACTGCAAGTAATTTCCTAACTTCCTGACAAACGGGCCGGGGCATAATCAGCACATGAACAGCTGGTGCAGAGTGTGTGGGAACTTGGGCAATCCTCCTGTCATTTTTTTTTAACAAACTATAGCAAAGAGTATAAAAGGGCATACGTCCCATTGTTCAGGGTCCCTGCCCACGAAAAGAGACCACTGTGTTGGTGCTCTAGGCTCGGACCCTAGCTCGGGCTAGCCAATAAACTCCTTTGTCTATTACAGCCTCGGTGACTCTGTCTTTCTGTTCCTGGGGGAAAGGAAAAACTGCCTCTATCACCAGCAGCACAAGGTCTGCGTACATGGAGTAACTGCCCCGCTCCGTGGCTCTGTGGGCTCCACAGACGAGAGAGGGGTATGAGAGGGAGAGGGAGGAAAATACCCGCTTTGCCTGGTGCACGTACCGAAAGATGCACATCTCAAAGCATGAAGCCCAAAACTTAATTTCCTGAAAAAAACAGGCTGAGCAGGATGCTGGATTGCATGTATTATGTCACATCACACCTTCATTCATTCGAGGACAGTATGTTTGACTTGCTGCCTACTGCTTGCTCGTTTAGAGGTGGTGATGAAGTAATTTTATGTCCTGTTCATGAACACTTACGTTTTCTCTCTCCCAAGCGCAATCTTACACTGAGGAGGGGACGGAGCCGGCCTGACGGAACAGAGAGTCGGGGGTGAGGAAGGCAGGTCCCCTCCACACCCCTCTCCCTCCACTCGGCTCCAGTTCTCGCACTATTTAAATACAGAATCCACTTTGAAAGCCACCCAGCGAGAGCATACATTTTGCCTACAGAAGGACAACCATTTTAATGTTACCCAATTTATAGCATTCTTGACACTTTTGTACATTGTAAAGCTTGAGTGCTTAACTTATATCTAGTAGCTATTGGGTATTTGAAAATAATGATCCTGTGTTAAAGAATAAACCACAAAAGCTCTGGGAAAACAATCTGATAATTAGTAGGAAGAAAGCAATCAAGAGAAAAATAATGTTTAACGTCATGTTTTTTTTCCTTCTTTTAGCAGAAAACTGCTGATTAATAACATACAACTCAATTAGCATGATTAAGTGAGATGGGAGAAATAGTGTATAACTTTTTAATAGAAAAAGGAATGGAAAAATAAACTGCTTTAAATAATACTGGAGGTGTTGTCTCCCAAAAGAGGGACTTCTCTCTTAAACTTGAAGTTAGACTATGCATACATAGCTATATTAGCTCAATAATATTTTACCACACTTATGAACACACAGATTACTTGGACAGCACTGACTCCCAGCCTCGTCCGGATCTGCACTGCCCAGTATGATAGCCTAAGTCTCACGAAGCTGTGGAGCACCTGGAACATGATTGTGCCCGACTGAGATGTGCTGTGAGTATAAATTACATTAAGAATTCAGTGTATATCTACATGATGAGTGTGATGCGCACTGTCTGGGGAATGGACACGCTTGAAGCTCTGACTTGGGGGGATGGGTGGGACATGGGCAATATATATATATAACCTGAACTTTTCTACCCCCATGATAAGCTGAAAGAAAAAAAAAAGAATTCAAAGACTTACAAAAATATAGACAACACAACTCAGTAAACGTTTTTATATTGATTACATGCTAAAATCATAATATTTTAGATATATTGAGATGAATAGTATAGATTAAAATTACTTTCATCTGTTTCTTTTTACATTTTTAATGTGGCTACCACAAAATTTAAAATTAATCTCCATGGCTCCCCTAAGATTCCTACTGGAGAGCACTGGTCTAGGGGCATCCCTTTCCCAGCATATGACAGCTCCAAATGTCCTCATTCAAACAAGTTCCCCAGAATTGAACACATCCAAAATTAGAATTGACCAAAAATTTCAGGTGTCATACCAAATTAGAAAAGTAATGATGTTACTGGTGTACATTGACCTACAAATAGTAGTAAGAACACATTAATAACAGAGTATTTAGTGATTCATAAAGATCATTTACCTTTTGCAACCACCTTAACTAGACCGTGGCTTTATCCATTCTACAGATGAAAAAAGTGAGTCTCAGAGGTTAAGAAGCACATGGTTCTAGTTAACCAGTGGCGGTATAATTGCTCTATGCCCGTTTCCCAGTAAGCCAAGGTAGACATCAACTCATTCATTCCACAGATATTCCGAGTCACCCTGGGTAAGTCAGAGATTTAAGTTCTACAGACAGCTGAAAGAATGTGTAAGACTGGGTCCCCTGCCTTCAAGGAAGCTAGAATTGAGGCAAGTTTAAAACCCTTACAGTTTGTATGGCTACGAGTACATTTTAAAAATAGTTTTGATTGGACGTCTGCAGTTCTGATTTCTCCCTCCCTGGTGTGTTAGGAAAAAGGTGAAAAGGGCAGAAGGTTGTGAGAAAAGGACAAGGGAAGCAATGGGAGCGGAAGCCGGGTGGGTGGGACGTGAGACACAGCAAGGCCCCTCTGTGGATGTGGCCACAGTTACGCCAGGAAGCACGGATGAATAACTGGGAAAAGTACATTCTCAGCCAGGCTTTTACTGATGCGACCCACTGCTTTCTCTGCTTTCTCGCTTTTGATGATGTGCAGCTTTACATCAGAGAGTTTCAGCAGCTATTTTACTGATGTCTGTCCTGGTTCTATTATTCTCCTTTTTTTTTTTTTAACTATGTTAAACCACTGGGGAAATTAAAGGTAAACAGTTCAGCAGCAACCCACATGATGGAGAGAGGCAAATGCCCAACCAGCCCTGCCCCTCAATAATTTAATAAAAACAAGCTCCTTGGAGGGCTGTGCTCATTATTTTGCTATAAATCCAGAGGATGGTAGATGGTTAGCGGAGGACAAGCACTGTGACTGCTGTTGGTCCATGGGGAATACTGAATAAAGCCCAAGAGGGACCAGTGGACCCCAAAATCTCCCTATCAGGGTAGAGGTGTCCCCAGCTCTGACCACGCATATTCCTGGCACTGAAGCTCACTAATGACACCCTGGAGATCGTCAGCACTCCTCACAAAGGGAAAAGGGAGATTTGAATGGCTCATAATTACTCTGTAATTACTCAGATTTTAAGAGCATCTTCCTCTCACTCTGTCGGTCCTGATTCATGCCCTGTATTTAAAAAAGTACAGAGTAAGTATAACAGCATTTAAGAATATTTGGAAAATAAGAAAAAAAGAAAGGAACCAACTGGAATGCTCTATGCCCCCATATAATAATTATTTTGATGTCTATGAATAATTTGAAACTTTACTTTCAATTTTGCATATATATTTGATAGTATATAATGCACCTCTCCCATGTAGATGTGCAGTCTTTACACAGAATATTCTTGTAATTGAATGATGTGACATGCACTTACTTAATTAGTCCTCTGTCGGTTGACATTCACGTCACTTCTAAGTTTGCTTGCAATATACAATATTATGAGGCTAATTCTCTGGGATAGTCTGTGGAAGATGGGTTATTCCAACTTAGAAGTCCATCTCCAAATTGTTAGACAAAGTTGACCAGGGAGGGTGAATGATGGCAGAGCACACTCGGCCTGTGTTTGCCCCAGCATTTAGCCCTGGGATCTAAACTTGCATTAATACCAATTTCTTTCATTACTAAGAAACTTGGACATATTATTATGTGTATGTTTTTCTCTTTCTATTACTTATTTTAGGATTTGATTGTGCATGACCATTGCACAACCTTTACCCTTTTCTCTACCGGAGATTTCTCAAAATTAGTGTGTTCTCTTTATAGAATAAGGACACTCATTTGCATGCAATATTCATTGCAACTATTATACCCAAACTATTGTGTGTAGTGGCAAGTTTACATTTAAGGCAGAAAAGTTTAAAATATTTCTGTAGTTAAGACATTTATTTTGTCCTTTTATCCTCTAAGTTTATTTTGGAAAGCTGTTCCCCATCCAGGCATGTGGTTAATATGCAATTCTATTTTAATTTGGCTATCATACTTTTTAAAATATGCATAACATTTTAATACATCTAAAATCTATTTTGGTCTTTGTTGAAAATTACGGAACTATTAGTTTCTTTATAAGGGCAAGCATATAACAAATTTTTCCTTTATGATCATGCCAATGAATTCTAATTTCTAGTTCTTCAAATAAGCAAAACAGTTCAAGTGTGAATGATGCATAGAAACGACTTCCTCACTGAGGCTCCACCACGTCTTTCTGTTGCTGTAGTAACACTTCATCATAGGTGAAATTAATGTAATTAATTAAATGTAGATATGAAATGTGGGTAGGAAAAAAGAGATGAGTATTAAGTGAGCCTTAAGCAAAATTATAACAGCAATGACAATTAACTTTTGGAATTTTACTGTCTGTATCTTTCCTCTGTATATAGCAGAATGAACGGCAGGTAGCAAGTTTCCTTTTCTTCTTTTTCTTTTTTGATGTTGACATTCTCCTGTCAAACTCTGCTCTGTGCCCAAGGTTGGCGTACTCCTTGCTGGCCATCTGGGAACATGTTTGAGAGCGCTAAAAGGCTAACCTGGACAGGACGTGAGGACAACTGGCATAAACAGGGACCGTCTTGGGAAGACAGGAATAAACGGTTACCCTCACTATGTATCACTTAGTACTCTGTGCAGCTGAATCCGTACGTGTCCTCCCCAGCAGTATTTCCACATGAAGTCTCTGTTCTAGATGTGGAATGAAAGGGAGTTTCTAAAATAAAATCCCTGGGGGAGTCTTCAGAATGGTAGAGAAAGTTTGCTTAAAGCAAAGGGACCATCCTCCACTCTGAAAGCAGAGCAAGGGCGTGATCACCTTCTCAGTTAAGTCTCAAGAAAAACTGAACCCCAGGTCGCCCCCTGTCTAATCCCACCCCTGAAACCGCTTTGGCTCTGGCACTGCTATGGAGTACCGTGAACATTAACCAGGGTTTCGGGTCAGAAACCTGATTTTCCATCCTGTCTTTGTCATTTACAAGCTTCTGGATGTCTGACAAGCCTCTCACATGTTCTGTGCTGTCTCCAGTAATTTCTAAGTGTAAAATAAGAAGGTGTGGTGCAGCAGTTTCTTGGCCTAACTAAAGTGTTTTTAGAAATACTTACAAATTACCTGAGAAGGTGAAATACCACAAACAAATTAGATAAATTCCTCTTCCTATAAACATTTTAAAATCATATGTATGAATATCCTGTTCCAACAAGGAAAATTTTATTGAATCTTTACATTGAAACAAATCTGTATGAAGTTGCCTGAGCAGAGAGAACAGCTGTATTCTGATGTACGCAGTGGATAATCCAGTCCCTCCTGTCAGCTGAGAGAAGAAATGAGGTAAAAAGATGTAAAGTTTACAGGAGTAGCACTGATGCACAAATACCTAAAATTAGAATTCTGAGACGTATCAACTTCAATATTCTCCAATACTTTCTTGATTTTAACCAACTTTCCAGAAAGTCTAGAATCTGCTCATTAAAGCATGCTGTGATTGATTGGTATCAAGTTCCTAAAGTTGCTTACCTTGTACAGAGCTTCCCCAGACCTGATGATCTGAATCTAAAGATGGAGGACCAACTGTTCAGAGAAAAATATTACAGAACTGAAGTAGTAAACGTAATTGTTCAGCATTTCTTTTCATCTAGTAAGTGTGGGCAACTAGGAGGCGCAGATCAGACCTTCCAAACTGAAGCCTTTCTGTATTCTGAAGGGAAGCAAAGAGGAGAGGAGAGTGCAGGCAGGGAGCGGCTGTGAATTCAAAGAATAAAAATGGTGCCGTGGCTTGAGCATGGAGTTACATCTTGTTGCAAAGGGTAAGGGTCAGTCTCTGAGACCCTTTGAAATGGACAAGCATAGGGGAATAGACTGGGGACCTAGAGCCAGACAAGCCTGAGTCTCCAAATTCCTAATGATGGTGATGCTAGGGAAGTTGACAGCAGCTACATTATGTAGGCTGCTAAAGACAAAAGGGGCCTAGTGACTTAAATAGAATAGCTTGCATTATGGTGGTGGACCAGTACTCCCATGTGGAAGAAAAACTGACATCTGAATATCTGTCCCTGGGGTTCTTTGTCCCTAACCTACAATGACACAGTTCATATAAGTGTGACAAGCTCCCTCCTTCACCTTACTTTTTTTTCTAATTTAGAAAAATGTAAACTTTTAAATTATAAAAAATTACAAAAATTAAACCCCCAGATAAATCAGGTTACAGGCAGGTTCAAGTCAAATTAAAGTAATTACCTTCTCTTTTATTTTGTCCATGGAATTGTTCTGTAAATTCGTTTCCTTTTTTACATTTCCAATTTTTAGGTATTTCTCTCTGTAAAGAATAAAGAAAATCCAACGCTCCTACGGAAGGACTGTCTTGCTGAAGACACTGCATTTTAGGCCCCACGTGGCATATAATCATCTTGTCTTTCTTACTATTTGTAATACATAATAAGAAAACTTTCAGGACTGGAAAGTGCTTAAAATAGTTGGTGAAATGAGTAAAAAAAATAAGAAAACCAGATCTCTGGGTTACTCTAAGAGCAATAAGATCCCCTTTTCTCTCTTTTCCAATGTTCTCACAAGCGCCCAAACTCTACTTTTGGGAAAAAAATCTTAGACCATGGGACTTCACTGTGATGTTATCTACCCCTACATTATCTCAGCTCTTTATGAAATGTCAACCTAAAAGGAAGAAGCTGAGGCAACATTGACATACGTGGAGAGTTTATTTGGGCTGAGCTTGAGAACTGCAACCCAGGAGCATAGATTCTAGTGGCCTCATACACACGCTGATTAGCAGCAGTTACTAGTGGATTTTTAAAAGAAAAGAAGAGGCAATTCCTAGGCTGTTTACCAATAATTTGTTAGAATAACATAAGCTATTGATGGTCTATACATTGTTCTTTGTATCACAAATTCCAGGAACAGGAAGATAATCGGGGAGGCAGCTAGCCAGGAACAAAATGCCCTCAAACAATCGCACAGGTGTGAGTGCAAGTCCCATACTGGCGTCTGTCTGAGCCTAACGAGTTCTGCATGCTTCACAGTGCTCAGACTGCCGTGAGCTAGTTTTCTTTTCTCACATACAATTCACATTTATATCACTCTGATGTGTTAATGATTCAGGGCTAGAATTCAGGTTTTCTAAGCCTGAAGCTTATGTAATTGGGGGGGGGAGGGGCTTCTTTAAGGAAAAGGCTACAAATCATGATTACATAGTTAGATACAATAAAAAATATTCTCTTAAAAAAATATTCTCTTAGGATGAGAAAAGAAATCCCCCAAAATTACAAATTTAAAAAGCTGACAAGTACCAAAAAGAAATCCAGGAAAATACTCACATAGTCTTGTTGTCATTTAACTGCCTAACACACCGCTTTTACCATTTTTTTCCAACAATGTGAGAAAAGAAAAACAGCTCCGAGCAGTCTGCTATCTATTAGGTACACAGAATTTACCAGGCCCAGAGATACATGAGTATGGGACATCAGTCACACGCTCCTACCCCCAAACCATGCCTGTGACACTTTAAAGGCATTTTGTCCCTGACTTGCTGGCTCACCCATTATCTTCATGTTCCTGGAATTTGTGATACAAAGAACAATGTACAACCAATCCACGGCTTATGTTATTTTAATATAAATTCTTGGCAGACACCTTTGGAACTGCCTCTTCTTTTGTCTTCAAAAAACCACTTGTAAGTGCTGCTAATGGAAGTGTCTATTCAGGACATCTTGAATCTATGCTCCTGGGTGGCCATCCTCAAGCTTTGAGCTGGAATAAACTCTATACTTAATCGTATTTTCTGAATCTCATTATTTAAGGTTGACAAATGTTTAGTGGAATACTCTGTGTTTGCACTTTATAAGACTGGGAAATGAAAAATAGCTCAGAGCAGTGTGAGTTACGTGAGGCATGCAGAGTGTATCAGACTCAGAGAGACAGGAGACATGAAGTCTCATGTGGGGCTTCAGTGCCTGGGGGCAGCTGTTAAAAGGCACTTTGCTTTGTCTTTTCTTCCCCGTCATTTCTTGACTGGCTGCTTCAGCCATTATATTCATGTCCTTGGATTTGTGATACAAACAATATATAGCCAATCAACAGCCTGTGTTATTTTAATGTCAATTCCTGGTAATTATTTTCTTTAAAAACCCACTTGCAGTGGCTGCTACTCTGAGTATTTTCAGGGCAACTTGAATCTATTCTTGTGGGTTGCAGTGCTCAAACTTGGCCCAAGTAAACTCTATGGTTATATTAATTTTGCCTCAGTTTTTCCTTTATGTCAACATAACAATATCATTTTCTATTGAGAGAAAAGAAAGATAATTCAGTCGCTTTAATATGGTTGGCTGATTTTTTTTTATTTTTAAATTTTTGATACTTTAGAAAATTTGTTTTTGTGTCTCCTACTTTCTTAGGATGGGGTCCAATTTAAAAGAACTGGTATGAAATTGCTTTCATATACTACCTGCCTCAGCCTGGGCTTTCCAAAGCCAACCTTAGAAAATACATACAGCCATCACCGTCATCCATCTGCAGAACTTTTTCATCATCGGAAACGAACCTGTACACCCATTAAACACTAGCTGCATTTCCGCTTCCACTAGTCCCCAGTGGCCTCTGTTCCCACGACTGCTGGAAACGCCGGGGAGGAGCGCATGAGGCGGGGGCAGATGGAAAGTTCCGTGGCGTCTGCGTCAGCCCGGAAATGGCGAGTGTTCAGGGTTTTTACGGGCGGATTCGGGGG
Source organism: Varecia variegata (assembly GCA_028533085.1). Taxonomy (NCBI): domain Eukaryota; kingdom Metazoa; phylum Chordata; class Mammalia; order Primates; family Lemuridae; genus Varecia; species Varecia variegata. The sequence continues at coordinate 66,440,022 of CM052445.1, read as the reverse complement.
CCTCCCCTCCCCCACAAAGGGAGCGTGGGACTGTGTTGCATAAGCCGGAAATATGTTGCAAGAGCAGGATTCCGAGTTTTGGCTGTGTTTGCGCAAGGGCCCCAGCGGGGAGGGTTGAGGGTCCAAAGGTCAAGCTCCCGTAGAGTTTTCCACTGGCCTCCACGTTCAGCCTAACATTCCAGCCTTTTGTTTTTATGGAATAGGGGCGAAGCCATTCTTCTGTGATTGCTTCCTGCTGGACAGGGGCGCTGACAGGAGGGGGCAGGTAGCCATTGGTAGGCTGGTGACACTGATCTTCTGTGGACTGGATTAGCGGCTGGTGTGGTGTTGAGGCCTGTAACAGCATCATTTCTCCCAGAGATTGCTCTGTAAAGGTTCGAATTTGATTGTGAAGGAATTTAGAGAAACGTTGGCGGATACAGGGACAAACATTAATATTGAGAGCTGTGATGATTAAAGGAGCCAAGAAGGGAAGAGCCAGGGCAGCCATCCCTCCAGAAGAGGTCAGTCCGGGGGTGTCTGTTCTGTCTCGGAGACTCTGAGCTTGCTCTTGCAACTTGGTAACTGCTTCCTGATTTATTGGTGTAGAAAGAGCATTTTTCCCTTAGGAAGATGCAAAGACCCCCTGTCCCGCTGTTAGGAGGTCTAGTCCTCGACAGTTTTGTGAGACCACTGAAGCTGGAGAACCTGAGTAATCTTGTACCTGGTGTCGAGTCACATCGTCTGTGGAGAAGAGCTGAGCCAGTGTGCCGCTGTGTTTTTCTGGAGAGGGTTCCTTGTCCCAGAGACAGAAGGGCCAGCTAGAGTGGCTTCAGTGAGGGCCTGCAGGGTAGGGGTTGCTTTGACTCCTCTGTGAAGAGGAAACAGTTGCCAAAGAGGAAAAAGTTTGCAAGTGTCTAAACAGAAGCAAGTGGAGTCGGGGGGACAGGTAGTGAGAGACAAGTGTTAATGGTGTCCCCAGAAGATAAAAACCAAGGGGGAAAGGTTAGTAGGGTTGGGAGGTCGTCCTTGACAGAATAAGGAATTTATAAAATGGGTTCCTGGAGCAGAGAGATGGACAGAGGGAAAGGGCGCTGAAGGCTGGGTGAATCCGGTGTGGAGGAAGGGGCCTTATGGCCTGAGGGCGAGTGATGGTGGTAGTTACGTTACAGGCTTGTGGGCTGAGGGAGCCAGCTGACTGTCCCGTGGCTGCGCACATGCAGGACAGGGAGGGACTTGGGCCTTGGTGTGGGCGTTGGTGCTGACGGGGCCTGCGGCGCATCGGGCAACGCGGAGCTGAGTTGAGGGTGGCCAGGAGCACACCGAGGGATTCTCTTGCCTTTTGCTGACACTGGCTTGGGAAGGAGCTGTGTTGGGTTTCACGCTGTGAGGAGAAAGCAGGACCCTGGCGGACGGTAAGGAATCAGGAGGCTGAGATCCTTGTCCAGGTCTTGGCTGGAACTGGACGGTGGACAGACTGGGGGACGTTTTTAGGCAGCTCCAACAGTTTGGGGCAAGCTGGGGGGAGGTTCAACTGAGCAGGTGGTGGGATAGGGTAAGAGTTTGGTTTAGACGGTGTGGGAGGGGTTGGGAAGGGGGACTGTTTGGGATATTAAGGGTAAGGAGAAATGTTATGAGTGAGCGGTGATATCATTTCACTTATCGTCGATGAATGTGAGGTGGAAGGATTGAATGCAAAGGAGGAAGATGATGGGTTGCTTTGTGGGATAGCAAGTCACAGAGGTTCCGGGAGGGAAAAGCTGTTATTGGGTGGCCAAATGGGAGCCTTTTGCTTTGTTTTGTAAGGAGCACCGTGCTGCCGGGGCTCTGAGACAGGCCGGCAGCCCCCGATCGTGGAATCTAACTGCCTAGATCAGTGTGCTGTAACTTGGGGTCAGACCCCAGGTCTTGACTGAGAAGTCCAGCCGCTATTCCCTTCCTCTCGTCTGTGTATAATTTAAAGGGTTTGTCAAAATTAGGAAGGGTGAGCGCAGGGGCAGTAATAAGGGCTTGGAGGTCTTTGAAAGGTGTGCTGAGTGGGAAGGTGGAATCCCCTGGAAGCCTGATAGAGGGGTCTGGCACGGAGACCGAAGTTGGGAATCCAGATAAGGAAATATCCAGCCAGGCTGAGAAAAGAGAGACGTTTCCTCTTGGAGACAGGTGGAGACACAGAAGAAATTAGGGATTTTCGGTCGGTGATGATTGATTGCCCGATGTTGGGGCGTGAGAGTGAGTCTCAAATATGTGCCTCGAGAGGAGGAAATTTGGGTCTTGTGGGGGGATACTCGATATCCTTTTGTTGCTAGAAAGGTTAGAAGGGTGGCAGTGTGTCAGCGAGAAAGTTCGGAGGAAGGGCAGCTTAGGAGGAGGTCCCCTACATATGGGAGAAGGTGACGGGTTTAGGTCTGAAGCAGACACGTCGGAGGCCAGGGCCTGACCAAAGAAGTGGGGCCGCTGGGAATCCCTGAGGGAGGCTGTGCACGTTAGTCGGGGTGACTGGACAGCGTCAGGGCCCTCCCATGTGAACGCAAAGAGATTTCGGGAGTCAGGGTGTGGCACAGTGAGGAAAGCATCTTTGGGGTGGGTGGCAGTGGAGGGAAGGAGGATGGCCTGGTGCGTGGGTGGAAACTGCGGGGTGGGCAGGGGTATGGCCTGGTTAACGATTCTAAGATCCTGCACTGGGCGGTGGGACCCATTGGGTTTCTTAATGGTAGAATTGGAGTAGTATAAGGGGAATTGGTGGGTTTTAAGCGGTTTTGAGAGAGAAGGTGATTGATAATAGACTGAAGGCTTTTTTGACTCCCAGAGAGAGAGGATATTGTACCTGACAGGGGTGAGAACAGGGGTCCTTTCGGTGGATCTGGACTGGCCTGTGATGGGGGCTACGGAGGGAGCA
>CM052445.1:66415078-66436647 GCA_028533085.1 Varecia variegata | reverse complement strand
TGTGTGTATGTGGGTGTGTGTATGTATTTATTTTCACTGTCCTTCCCTGACTGGAAAGTAGATTTCTTGAGTTTAGGTGCTTTTTTTGTCTTGCTCACAGCTATGAAAAAAGAATGAGTGAATGAACAAATGAATGAGTGGAGCTGTTTCTGAAGGACAGAGTGTTCTATCAGTCAGATTCCTTGAAATCCTGCCATCCATTCCACTAGTCAAAAGTGTTGCCGTACAGAAGTTTCTTACTTCCCTGAGGCCCCTGTTGTTACCTGCATCTTGGACTCATAGTAAGTGCTGCTTCATCTGCTATGAGGCCATCAAAGGACGGAAGGCCTCCCAAGGCATATCTGTTGTTCAGTTTCAGACAGAGATTGACCAGTATGATTATGAACGTGACCATGATCATGCTCCCATGATGGCAGTTCCACACGGTGAATTGACAATTTTATAAAGTCACCCCTTGATCCCCGAGTGGACTCTTTGTATAACCATACGGGACACAAAACGTGATTTGCCACATGCTTTTTCCCTCCATTCCTGGATCCATGGAGAGCACGGATATGAACTCTGACCTGACCCCTAGTACCAGACTGATAACTGCCCAACCTTGACGAAGCTGTGGCATGTTTGAAAAGCGTTTTCTGTTTTCTGCACCCCCTTCCCCGTGTGTTTCTCCAGAGTTTGGGAAACCCCCTCAGACGTGCCGGTTCGCATGTTGTCTTCTCTGGGACATGCTGCCCTTTCCTTTCATCTGTCAGCCTTAAGTTATATGACAAATAGTTTCACTAATGTGTTGCAAACAAACAAACAAAAGTTAAAATCTGTATTTGTGCTGCAAATAACAATGATTTTAGTGAGTTGTAGTGAGTACAATGTACTCACTAATGATTGTAGTGAGTACAATGGCTACTTAAGAATGGCTACTACAATGGCTACTTAAGAAAAGTGCATTCAGTGACTCCTCCTGACACCTTGCAAATGGGAGCACATAGGCAGCTGTACCAGCTGTCTTCCTAAAAGGCTAGGTCTGAAGTAGAAACGATGGCATTTCTTTTATCCTTGGACGGTGAGCTAGAGTTACACGGTAGTGTCACAAATCCTAAAAGTGCCACCGTCCTTCCCGAGCTCCTTGATATAGCTCATGTGAAATTTATGTAACATCCAAAAGGTAAAATTCCAGGGAAAAACTCTCTAATTTGTGTTTCTGGAAGCCACGGGGTACTTATTTTGAATACATGTGAGCAGGGCAGGGGAAAGGGAAGACTTCATAAGGAAAGAAGAGAAGACAGAAGGGCAATCAAGGGACTTCTTAAATATTCACTTTTTTTGAGTGTGGAGAAAAAACACACTCACATTGTTTTTCCTCTTCTCTCACACCACACAACAATCAACACAGAAGATTTCTGTGTGGGGGTTTTCCGCACACACCAAGCAAGCAATCAGTTCTGCAGTGGATGCCATTAGGTGTCACCACTTCAGCGCCATCCTGATGTCACCTACCGGGATGCAGTGCCAGATCCCACCAGGCGAGGGCCCAGCCTACAACCCTGGCCTCTGTCTCCAATGTTGTTGCAAGCCCTAGGTGCTTCTACCTGTGCTTCCGATGACCCACACATCGAGAACCCCATGGCCCCTCCTTGGGTGTGATTAATTTGCTAGAGTGGCTCACAGAACTGAGGGAAACACTGACTCAAGTTTCCCGCTTTATTACAAATAATATTACAGTGGATATAAATGCACGGTCAGACGAAAAGATACACGGGGCAAGGTCTGGAAGGGTCTCAAGTGCGAGAGCTTCTGTTGCCGTGGCATTGCAGGGTGCCACCCTCCTGGGCATGTAGCTGAGTTCTTGTTTGCCTTGCAAGCCTCTTCTAGTCTAACTGTCCAGAAGCTCCCCACACCCCCCGCTGTCGGGCCCTTAATGGAGACCCCGTGGGGTGGCGTGACCGAAGCCCAGACAGCGGCGTAGACGTGTGTGTGCGAGGAGGGTGTGATCCGCTGTTAACACGCCGAGCCGGGACCCCGGCAGGCCCTACCTGTCCAAGCCATCCTTGGCCCCTCTGGGCGGCATTCCTGCCTCCAGGGTGTGAGGCAGCCCTCTCGGAAATGGGGGCCTGTGGCCTACACTCAGACAAGGTGGATCAAAGAGTTTCTGGATGGCCACAAGTTGGGGAAGATCAGAGAATACTTTAGTTTCTGAGGCCCGCTTTGGGGCACAAGAGGAGCAGGTGAACACAGGGCAGGAGAAAGTCAGAGAGTCTGTTTTCTGAGGCCTACATCTGAGCACCCCAACACTGTAACACAATCTATGGGCACCGTGAGTGAAACCTGTACACAGCCACGATACCACATCGCCCCTTCTGTTTACTCTTGCAATGAGAGCACGGCCACCGCGGCCACAGTCTCCCGTGTATCTGCCTGGGAAGGAGCTGGCGGTCAAAGGACATGTCCTGACACTCTCTGAGAAGCCCTGAACCTCCCCAGCGCCCTCTTCAGAGCTCCAGCCACATCTTTGTTCCTCAGGCTGTAGATGAGGGGGTTCAGCAGGGGTGTGAGGATGGTGTAGAACATGGAGAGGACTTTGTCCTGGGCAGGTGTGTGGTAAGAGTGTGGCAGCATGTAGGTGTACATGGCAGCCCCATAGAACAAGGTCACCACAGTCATGTGGGAGGAACAGGTGGCAAACGCCTTCCTCCTCCCCTCCACAGAGCTCATGCGGTGGACGGCGCTCAGGATCCGGGCGTAGGAAGCAATCACCACGGAGAAAGGAATCAGCAGCATCAGAACGCAGCACACGTACATCACCGTCTCATAGAGGGCTGTGTCTGCACAGGCCAATTTCAGGACTGCGGGCGCCTCACAAAAGAAGTGGTTAATCTCCCGGGAATTGCAGAAGGGGAAGCTCATGGTGATGGGGGTCAGGAGGAAGCCATCCAAAGAGCCACCAAACCAGGAACCTGCTATGATCATCCAACAGACCCGGCGGCTCATGAGGACAGGGTATCTCAGAGGGTTGCAGATGGCCACGTAGCGGTCATAGGCCATGAGGCCCAGCAGGAAGAATTCAGCTCCCACAAGGGTAAGGTAGAGGAAGTGTTGAGCTGTGCACCCCACAAAGGAAATGGTCCGCTGACCCAGCAGGTAATCGACCAGCATCTTGGGCACGATGGTGGAGATGTACGTCATGTCGATGAAGGAGAGGTGGCTGAGGAGGAAGTACATGGGGGTGTGGAGGCGCACATCGGTTTGGATCAGGAAGATCATGACTGCGTTGGCCATCAGTGCAGTGAAGAAGATGACAGTGATGACAGCACAAAGAAGGCCTGAGGTTCCCTTTGTATTGAACAGGCCCACGAAGGTGAAGTCGGTAGAGGAGGCGTTGCTCCCGTCCATCCGTCCTGCAGCCGGTGGTGCTGATACAGCCTGGAGTCTTCCAAATAAAATGATGACTCTCCAGGGAATTAAAGTAACAGCATAAAAATTAACCATTAGGTAGCAAACTTCTAAAAGTTGGAATAAAAAAATTTAAAATAGTATTCTTGATACTTTGGAATTGGTATCTAGAAATTTATCTATTCTAGAATGTTTTTAAATAAAGTTGATCATTATTAATCAATAATTCTTTAAATACATTGGACAAGGTGATGTCAGCAGCTGCCATTGTACTGCAATGATATACAAAACAACACCTGAGGATATACCATGCTATACAGCAGGTACACATATGATGGCCTTGTATGTATGTGTATGCATGTGTGTGTACTTGTACTGCCTTAGCTATATTTAAGTTTGTAGTAAATGCACCTTTGGATGGTCAGCATCAACAGCATCTTCAAAACATCTTTGGTACAGCCCATGAGTAGCCTATGTCTGCCATTTAGCCACAAGGACAGGTCATCTACATATGGGCCACAAGTCACTGTCTGCATCATGAGGACATACTTGGTGGCAATTTCTTCATGTTTCAGACATGTTATTTCAAAGATGAAATAACATGGGCAATGGAAGCTACTCTTGCAAATTCAGACATCAAAGGATCATCCAATAGAAGAGATATTCACTATTCTAAAATTATTTTTATTTATTTTCAATTTTAGGATGATGAGAAATTAGCATTAGCATTATGATTAGCATGAGTATTAGCAATTAGTATTACCAATTAGGATTTAGAGGAAATAGTACAGGCACATACATATTGAACTATAACTCACCTATTATTTGTGGAAATTGGAGTTTTTCCATAGTGCTCAGTCATTAAGAAAAACTAAGTGACTGTATTCTATATGACTTTAGGTTATGATAAAGAAAAAGAATCCACAACAAACTTTATGAAAGTAAAGGATGATTTCTCACGTGTTTTAAAGCTAAATATGTTCCAGGAAAGACATTTTACCAAAATGTTTGGGAGTTAAATTGATCTAACTACTCCAATGCTTCCCTAAATATTCTAAAAACGGAGCATTTGAATCAAATGTACAGGAAAAAAATTACAGTTGGGCACGGTGGCTCACGCCTGTAATCCTAACACTCTGGGAGGCCAAGGCGGGAGGATTGCTTAAGCTTAGGAGTTCGAGACCAGCCTGAGCAAGAGCAAGACCCCATCTCTACAAAAATAGAAAAAAAAAAAAATAGCCAGGCAACTAATAATAGAAACAAACAAAAAAAATTAGCTAGGTGCTGTGGCTCATTGCCTGTAGTCCCAGATACTCAGGAGGCTGAGGCAGAAGGATCCCTTGAGCCCAGGAGTTGGAGGTTGCTGTGAGCTAGGCTGATGCCACGGCACCCTAGCCTGGGCAACAGAGTGAGACTCTGTCTCAAAAAAAAGAAAGAAAAGAAAAAAAATTACTATTGAGAATAATGGTGATGACATTGTGAAAAGTTCACGCTGTGCCATGTGTCATTCTTATATCTATTGACTCATTGATCTTTACAATAATCCTAAGAAGTAAGGCACTATAAGACCCTTTCACTAATGGCAGACTTGAGAGCAATGTGTCAGTGGTCACACGATCTGTCAGTGGGAGAAGTGTTTGGGTCAGTCTCAATTCCTTCTGCCTTCTCATCCACAGCCTGCAGCAACAACAGCTGGACATTCACTGCAGTTATCAAATAAAATGTGCCAACCATGTGACTCTCCTAAATCTCTATACGTAATCATTAATGTGACTAGTGAAAATCAGTCATAATTGAGAGCAAATCACACAAATTATTATAATCAGGGTTGTTATTTTTTAAGAATGCAAAGTATGTTTTTCATGTATATCCTTTTTAAAATTTTTTTTTGCCAATTTCAGAATATTTGGTGCCCAGTTTCGTAAGTTTCCCTGATACAGTGTCATCATTGTTAACAATCTGCCTCATTTTTCTTTTTCCTTTTCCAGTTTTCATTATGGAGCCCATTAAAATATGTATGTGAAGAAAAAATGCTGTCCAGTTTATGAAATAGTCTAAATATTAGTAGTATTTCAACTGTTTCCACACTTTCCACATTCTGAGTTTAACTTGTACCATGCCCTGAAACTCCGAGAACAGAGGGAAAATGACATGCTGCTTTACAAAGTCAAAAAGTTTTCTGTTCTCTGTTCACGCTCTCTCCTAAATGTGTGTATATGAGTGTGTATTTTTAAATATTCTGTTGTCCTAGCTTTTTCTACAGCAAGCTAGCTCCATAGTCCTAACAATACAAAGGGAAATCCTAAAGACTTCAATTTTGCAGGTATCTGGCCGTATCTTCGTATGTGCACACAGAAGGTCTGACTTGTCAGAGAGCAAGCCCTTCGCAGTGTGAACTAGGACTCTAAACAAAGCATGAGGTCAGATGCTTATCTGCCCCCTCACTGCGGGAGGGCACAATGAGAAGGCCCTACACTTGCTGAATCTTTACTGGCACAGATTGTATCGTTTTGCTATGGTTTGGTACACATGGAAATAATCAGAAAATATCTGGAATGAGTCTATGACTTTATACAGGAATTTGCTTCTGAAATGATGGGGTAGATATGTAGTAAAACAAAATTCAGAATTAGATTAACTGAGTTCTTTTGCTGGTCGTGAAATTGATTAATTCCATGACCCTGGATTCTCTTCCTAAACTTTCTGAGCTTCAGTATCTATTTATATTAGTTAAGATAATAAAAAAAAATCAGGTTTGCTTTAAGGATCAAATAAGAAATTTAGTTACAGGTAAAAATAGTTTATGCAATGCCAATGTATGGAAGTAAAATGCCAATGTTATACACCTATATGCAAATTCAGAACTATTGCTAAATGTGTGAGAATTCCCAATCTCTCACTTAACCAATCAACATATTCAACTAAAATCTATGAATTTAAATTTTAAGTACCTCCTGATCTTCAGGTCTGTAAACCCAGGCTCTCCCAGTGAAGAAATCTCAGCAGTTAAATTCTATATCTTTTCCCCCAAAGATCCCTTGACTTGAAGGAAATGCTATTCAGTGAAAATTCTCTGAGTAATGAGTGAATTGCAAGTATGCTTGCAGAAAAATCTATATGTCTTTGAGGAGCAGAGGTATGCTTGGCCTGCAAATTATGAGAAAAAATATTAGAAAAAATATTAGAAAAAATATTAGAAAAAATATTAGAAAAAAGTTATTAGATAAAATAGACTTGACTTTATTGGATAGAATCGTCTTTCAGGCTTACTTAAATTACTTTTCATTATATAATACCACACAACAAGAGAAGTCAATGCATTTATTTTGTCTTGATACTTGCAAAAATTCTTTCCTATTTCATAAGGGGTGCATGTTTGGTTGAGTAGAGATGGTTGCAAATTTCTTGCTCCCACATCACTACAATTTGGAGTTAGGATACAGTCATTGCCTAGGTCTGTGATGATCACTCAGCCCATCCTTTAAACCAAGTGACAACAGAATGTCTAAATTGTAAGTTGCAGCCTCTGCCTACTTCTATGTGCCACTGGTGAAGCTTCTGACAAATGCAAGAGCATGCTCCATGCCCCTTCAATGCAAAAGCCTTGTTGCTAGGAAGCTCTGTGCTAGCTTGGAGTAAAGCTGCCTCGTGCAGTTTCCCTCCTTGCCCTCCGAATGCACTCGAAGCAGTTTTCTCCCTTGTCAACATTCAGCACTTCACCCTGTGACTATGACTGCAGCGTCTCCTTTCACCCTTCTCTGTGCCAGGCTATGCTTTCCCAGATCTTGTGTGCATTCATCTATGGGTTTTTGCCAAAATGCTCAAGTCCCAGGTATTAACTTGGGATGGTCTTTGCAATGCCCATTTTAAAATGTAATATCTCAATTTCAACTGAGTAAGTGTGATTTTTCCAGTACAGATTATACTGGCAATATTACTTTTCTGTTTTTATACCAGACATATCACACTGTTGATTCATTATGGACACATTAAAACTTAACAGTTGTATTTTCACATGAGAGGCTCTCAAGCCAGGTCAATATAGAATCGTGCAATTTTGAAACCAAATGCAAAAACATGTTCTCTGTGTTTTTAAATTGCTTAATATTTGGAGAAGTTGGAATCATTAAGAATAAGCTTATATTGAAATAAAAATTATAAAATTATTAGATAATAAAATGCAAATGTTCTCAGACAATATGGGAATGACTTAGAACCACATTTGTTTGTCAATCACATACTCTTCCTGCCAGGACCCATAAAGAGAACAGAAACCAGAATAAGCCCCACAACTAGAGAGACCTGTTTCTGATGGGAGTTTATTCTATGCATCGGCATGGTAGACACTAAAATAATGCTTGCAAGTTACTGGAGAGTAGATCTGAGAAATCCAGATGTCTGCTTATCCTTTAAAATCATTATGGAAAAATGATTTGCAAAACGTTTGTACCTTTGACAAGAAGGCAAAGCGTCTGTGCTTAAAGTTAGGGGACCTGCGGAAGTCCACCTATGTCAGCTCGGTGTCTTCAATGCAAAAATCTGCAATTCTTCAGTGATCAGTGTCCTCGTCTGCAAAAGGAAGGCCAGAACACAAGGACAACGTACCATGCAGAGCATCAGGAAGCCAGTTCAGTCTGCACTTGAAGCTAAGACTAAGCACAAGTTTTCTATTTAGCCCTTCTGTGCCTTTCAAATACCATTTCATAAGACTAAGGTTTACTTAAGTCATTTTTTAAAAATTCCATGGGGGTAAAGAATTTGCTAAAATCATACACACAGAAACAGATATTTTAAAGAAAAGAAGATTCTTTGCACTGTTGTACTTAACAGCACTCTTACAACCTGAGATTTGCAACACTTAGTCTAGATAATTCAGACAGAGAGTTGAACGGGCTATCTGCCTCTCACTGCACATGCTTCTGAGGTGGGGGCATGGGACAGCCACTCCCCCACTGAACTTGCACCTGAGATTTCAAGACCAGGAGGTGCACACCACCTGCTTTGGTTTCCTTAGACCCAGCTTACATAAGTCTTGTTTTTGTCATGCAGAGATTGTAAATTCAGTCAGACCACCGGGAAAAGTTGTGGAAACTCAGTCACTTCCTCATGCATCAAATATTGAAAGTGCTACTACAAGGAGGAGGCAGGTTAGTGCTTATTAGCTTTTGGCCTGTCTGTCATCTGTGCAACTCTTGCATAATTTCACAAGGCCTGGCTTCTCATCAGGGGAACTGGGAGCGTGGAACAAATACCAAGTTGGTCTAAGTATGGAAGAAGCTCCTAGATGACCCATTATATTGCCTAAGTTTAGTCAAGGATTTTGCATTTGTTGAGAGAAAACCTTAAAGAATTAAATCCAATGATGTAATTTTCAAAAAGCTTTAAAATAATTTATTCCTTTTTTCCCATATGACCTCAGATTCCTCCTGTCTTTTCTCATTTATGCATTCTGAATGCCAGCTATTAAAAGCAGCGTGCTACACACATCCCCTAGGAAGCATCAAGAAATGAAAGCCACATCATTGTCATCAGAGATCACCCAAATGTCCAATTTTGTCCTAAAGCACATTCCAACAAAAGAACATCACCTATCACTTACTTGAGGTGAATCCTCTCCAGGTGGCCATTCAGGTAGAGCGCACAGTTCAAAGACGGAGAAGGTTGCACGTAACGTAGAGAAACAAAAACTTCCCAGCAGACTATGAGAACTTTCTGTAACTAAACAAAGGATGGAGAATGTGCAGAGATTTTCCACAGGTCAAAGGTGATCTGTTGCTAGAAGGGAAAATGATTGCATTTAGTGGACTTAGTTTCTCCCCCAGTTCATACTGAGAGAGAAACACACAAAGCAATTCATAGCTGTCGGTACCCACCACAGGAAAGTCTTCAGAGAATCCGGGCCACCTGTATGTCCAGGTGTCGTTTGCAGATCACCCCTGAAGATCCAGTACACATAGATTTTTAATTTGAACTTAAGAACTTGGCATGACTGAATTATACACTAGAGGTACCCTTAGCAACTGACCGTGGAGTTAGGACAAAGACAGACTTGCAGCAAGTTTTGAGAGCTATTTTTATACTATAACCCTGCAGAAGGAAGTATCATCAAAACAAACAAAAAATGTCACTCCAGAAATCCTTGAAACACTTTTCATTGCCAGGAAAAATCCCACAAATTCTCCAGCCTTCTAGAAATGTGTGGAAGGCCTGCTTCCTGTCTTTACAGGGAAATACTTAACAGCCAAAGAGTGGTAATAGTTGTGGAAAACTGAAAGGCAGGAGGAAGGCGGCGGACCGGCGCAGACCGGCAGGGACCCGCACAGGGAGCCACAAGCGTCTGGAGGCGACGCCGCCGGCGGAGAGGAGCGCCCAGGTGAGAGGGGCCGGAGGCTAAATGCAGTGACTTTGGGCTCCGGGAAAGGGCAGGTCTGCTCCTTCTGGATCTCCCGAGACTTGACTGAGACGGACTTGTCACAGCTAATGAGAAGCACGTTGACAGAGGTGGACGAGAGTGAGCCCTACAGTCACAGGGGGGTTGGGAAACAGGGTGTTTCCGCCGCTGGGCTTCAAAGTGCCAGACTGATTTCCCGCGTGTGTCATCAGAAACTTCCTCAGCAGCCACTCTTCACAGAGAGATGTGAGAACAAAAGTGAAAAGCCATAAAAAAAGTGAAAAGTAACTCAATTTCTGTTATATTTTCATGACCTAACATCTATTCTGTTTATTGGTAGTTTAATAATTATTATATATTTAGTCTGAGTGTTAAGGCAATGCATAACTATTGGGAAAAATATGAAAAAGCTTAAAAATTTACTCCCCCATGATACCAGAGACAGTCATCTAAACGATGCTACAGATAGTTATCCTTACAAAATTGCATTTTCATTGTGTGTACAGCTTTGTGTTGAAGGAGCTCAGGAAATTTCCCCCCAAAATATGACTCCTTGTATAAAGAATGTTTTAGTACAACCTTTGTGGAAAGCAATGTGGAGATATCTCAAAGAGCTATAAGTAGTAACTACCATTTGATCCAGCAATCCCATTACTGGGCATCTACCCAAAAGAACAAGAGACATTCTATAAGAAGGACATCTGCACCCGAATGTTTATAGCAGCACAATTCACATTTGCAAAGATGTGGAAACAACCCAAGTGCCCATCAATACATGAGTGGATTAATAAAATGTGGTATATGTATACTGTGGAGTATTACTCAGCTATAAGAAATAATGGGGCTATAGAATCTCTTATGTTCTCCTGGATAGAGCTGGAACCCATTCTACTAAGTGAAGTATCCCAAGAATGGAAAAACAAGCACCACATGTACTCACCATCAAATTGGTATTAACTGATCAACACTTAAGTGCACATATAGTAATAACATTCATCAGGCGTCGGGCAGATGGGAGGGTGGAGGAGGGAATGGGTATATACACACCTAATGGGTGCGGTTTGCACAGTCTGGAGGATGGACAAGCTTGAAGCTCTGACTTGGGTGAGGCAAGGGCAATATATGTAACCTAATAATTTATACCGCCATAATATGCTGAAATAAAAAATAAAAAAGAAAGAATATTTTGAATTAAAGGCCATTTGAGATGAAGACGTATTGGAAGGGGAAGGGGCTTTCTTTCCACTTGTATAAAGCAGACTGACCTGATCAAAAGGTCAAAGGGGGAATTGACTTCCCTTCCCCTCCCTGCTATCTCACTGTATTGCAGGAGAGAAGATCAAGGAAGCAACCAGATCTGGCCGGAATTAGTTACAGCTAACACCTGTCTCTCAGGTTAATTTAATTTGCAAAGAGAATCATTTACAAGTCAGTCTGTTTCCCCATCCATTTGTCCTCCATAGCACCATTTGTCACCCCTGAACAGAATTACCTGTACTCATCTCCCCTCCCCTCCAAAAAAAAATCAAAACATAAATGTGTGTATATGTGTCTGTGTGTTTACACGCAATTTGACAATCTGTGCCGTTCACAAAATACATCATAAGAAGTGTCCTTGATGTGAAATATTCTTCCAAATGTACCATGCAGTATTCTCAGCATATTCTACCTTAGAGATATGCTTAATATTATTTAAATAATGCTCTGTTTTAAACCACATATTGTTTTAATCTGTGGGATTAATAAATCATGTGATGATGAAAATCTTCATTCTTAATTTTGAGTATGGATTTGGAATATTTCTTTCCTGAATTTTTCTCAATCAGAATTATTTTATCAATTTGTGTGAATATTTTTAAAGTTTTGATTTCATTTTTAAGTTGCAGCTCTAAAATATTATCAATTTACTTTTTTATATTATCAGTCTATTTACTTATCTATAAATATAAGTGACACCCCCACACATCCACACCCTCACCCACTCACAGCTCTGGTGATCCTTACCTAAAATGGCCAGATTTAATGTTTGGGGGAGTTTTTTTCCTAGTGAGGTTGAAATTTTTTTAATGTGTTGGTATTTATTCTTTTTTTTAAAATTGCCTGTTGTATTTACTCTATTTGTAACTTTTTTTACTTATTGAACATTTCCCTTTGCATTAAAATATGAATAGCTATATGCCATACACGTCTAAGTAGTGTTTGTATTTTCTTCCTTTTTTCTATTTTATTTTTGTTCATGACTTTTTTGTTATACAAGAATTTTTTTTTTTTAAAGTTTGGAGTAACACACATCAACTTCTTCCACTGATGCTACAGTTAGAAACTTTTCTAGTATCTTCAAACATGAAAAAATATATTTTATTAGTTTTCATTAGTGTTTTTTTCTTTTCATTTAACTCTTCAAATTTTGGGGTGTGATTATGAATCAGTGATTTACTGCATCATCTCTGAATAATGATGCAATTATCCTAGCACCAATTACCTACAAATTCTTTCTTTATCTAATGAGTTTCAATACCAACCACTTTTATATATTAAATGCTTACATTTATCAAGGGCTCCATGTAGTGTACTTTATTGATTCTTCTAAGGCTTAAAACTATCTCACTATTTCAATTATGTTGACATATTATTTGGTTTTATGTGTATTAAAGAAAATAGACCATTTCATAAATTTTACCCATTTACTTAGGAAAAAAACAACCCTAGAAAAACATCATTATGTTTCAAAAACAACATTAGCAAAGACATACTATAGTTCATATTGGAATAGTATTAGCTTTAGCGTTTACGTAAAGAGTGTTGGCGTCCTTACAAAATGACTGACTAGGCTTTGATTTACTGAGCTATTCAGTCAACTTCCTCTGGTGAGAGTTAACATCTGTGCTTGCTTTGAGGGCACACATGTACATGTGCAGGAGGCCACTCTGTATATTCCCCACTTTCTTTCTTTCTTTGTATCATTAAATGTATTCCTAAATATTTTATTTGTTTTAATTTGTAAATGCCATACATATTCAGATGTGTATAAATGTAACAGAGGTAAAGGTCTGAAAAAGGGTAAAATGTTTTTATGCTTTGTCTCTTTAAAACCCCCACCCTTTTTGGGAATTAAAACTCGTATTCCTGCAGGAGGCCAGTAATCAAAGAGGAAGAAAAATGTTATTTGTTGTTGCTTTATACTTTTTGTATTTGTCAGTGCTTGTTTCTGGCAAACTGGAAAGCTGATGGTTTTTAACTACTAATTTCTTTTTAATCTTGTCAACCTAAAACCTCTAATCAGTAAATACTTTTGGAGAGGAACACTATGTTTACTTTACACAGTCATCACATGCACGAGTATTTCATCTCCTTTATTCTAGTGCTTTGAAATTTTTTAATTTATATTATATTGTCTAGAATTTCCAAAAATTGTGTCAACCAACATGGGTGGAAATGAGCCTTCTTATTTTTTTTTTTACTTTAATACTAATGTATACATTACTTCATCATTACACCTAGATTTTGCCTTAGTTTCAGACAGATTATTTTATCATGCTGAGGAGTTCACCTTCTATAGCTGGGCATCATCTCAGGTTTTCTATCAGCAATGATTGCTGGTTTCAGTCTCTTGGCAATCATTTTTTGCAACTTGTCTATTATATTTTTTTCTGAGATGGTCAGTCAAGTGCAGCCACAAGAGGAGAGACAGGAGAGGCTCAGAAAAAAACAAAGTGTATTAATTTATGTTATTGATTAGTTTGAATAATTTTGGTGGGCTTTGGCTTAGGGATGGTCCCTGGTTGCGGACACCTAGACAGGGATGATTAAGGCAGAGGAACATTGTCTTCCAGGGTTTACAGGCCAGGTAGTGGAGGTTTGGCTCAGAATTGGTTAGTTTGCACGTCAAAGACATGCTAGTCTGGGTCCTTTGTTCTTTTTAAGAACTGACTAGCCTCAGAACCAAGGTAGTCTCTCCGCAGCCAGAAAGGCTTTTTAAGATGTCAAAACATCATAACATGCAAAAATTGAAAGATTTACAATACAGTATGATTTTCATGTGGTCTGCCTGAGTCTCAAAAACCACATTACTATTTCACTTTTTTCAATAGTTACTGATGTTGCTTATCAGCAAAGAATGGGTTTCAGCAAAGAAACATGTTTTGAAGCAGAAGACCTGAATTCTGTGCCAATGCTGTCATTGACAGGGTAACATTTTCTAAGCCAGGACATTGCTCTGGAACTCTGTTTTCTCATCTCTACAATTGTCATAGTCAACAAGATCATTAATCACAAACACATGGCATTTGTGCCTGGTACCTCGCACCCTGGAACCCATCCCCAGGAACACCCCTGGGTCCATCCTGGTTAATGGAATTACATCATTCTTTCCGCAGAGTCTGAGTCCTCAACCCGGCAGTCCAGAAAACCCGCAGCAGCCTCTGAAACTGGCATGCGCCCAAACCCATTGTTGACACGACCTCCTTCAGGGCCACTCACTCTTTTGAACTCTCCTCCTGCATGAACAGTTCTCCACATTTCCTTTGAGCATCGCCACGGGGTGCCCGGTGCCCGTTGGGCCCTGGGGTGGGTTCTGGAAGTCCCCGGTCCATCTGCGCTCCTTCCATGGACGGTCCTGCATTCCTCACGCGAAACCACTGATTTCTCAGGAACGTCAGTTCATGCCAAAAGTCATTCTGTGTGCTACACAATGACTACATATTCTGTAAAGCCTAATAGTGGAGTGGCATGTCTTTGGGACATTATGAGTCTCAGAACAGTTACCAAACCCGTTAGAAACGTTGCTCACCCCCGACCTCAGGTTGCTGAAAGGGCTGTGCCCCGTTAGATGTTGCCGGTTTTGTTCTGAGGGAATCAACCACTCCGTCTGGCGCAGAATTTCCCATTTGTTAGGGAGAAACTCAGGCCACGGCAACAGAGTCACCTAAACGGCAGAGCGAGTTAATCACAGAGCTGAAGGACAAATGAATCGTTCCTTCAGACGTCACGAACCCTTCCGTGAGCACGAATTGTGCATGTCACTAGCCAGTTTAGGCCCAAGGAGGCACGAGGTCCTGAGAACTTTCCCGCAGGCTCAGACACAGACGCCTGAGCTGATTGTCCGCAGCCGCGGCCGAGCGTCCCACACGCGGCTTCTCATCCGTCGCAGGCTGAGCCTGGCAGGGACTCGCGACGACGTCCCCAGGGACGGGCAGTGAATAATAAAACGCCCTCCAGAATGAAAACCATTCTACTCACGCTAAAAATGCTTGCCCCCGGCAGCAGCAGCCTCCTTTTAGAAAGCTTTGTTCTGCTGGTGACGGGAGAGTACAGGGCGCGGGGACAGGCGGACGTTTATTTTTCCTCCGGAGGCAATGGCGCGTCGCCAGGGCCTTGCTGCCTACACAGAAGGGGGAGGGGTGAACACTCGGAATGCACAGGCCAGGGAAAGACTGCCACGTGTCCAAGACAGGAAACTGCTTAACATTCGGCCCATGTTCTTCTGATTAACTTTCCTTTCCAAGAAATACTAGCCTGGCTGCTTCCGCATCTCCAAAATACATATAACCAAACCCCCAACAGGGCCAGTTAACAAATTTTTAGCATTTCATGCCCAGCCCCTACCCTAACTTCTACAAACCCCATGATTGTTTAGTGAGTGCTTCTAATGATTCCTTGAAATGAAACGCACTCAAGAAATACAGTACCAGAGGGTTATATAATTGCTAGGAACTTTTTTTAAATTAAATTTTATATTTTAGAAAATGGTTGGGTTTACAGAAAATTGAACTGATTGTACAGAGAGTTCCCATATACCCCTCTCTTTTCCCCATTGCTAACATCTCACATTAGTGTGGTACATTTGTTGTAATTAAAGAATCAGTTTTGATACATTATGATTAAATAAAGTCCATGCTTTCCATAAGGGTTCACTCTTTCTGTTCTCCAGTTGTGTGGACTTTCACAAATGCACAACGTCATGTAACTCCCATTGCAGTTCATATAGAATAGTTTCACTGCCCTAAAAATCCTCTGTGCTCTGCCTGTGCCCCGCCCCCGTCTCCTAACCCCTGGCAACCCTGATCTTTCTATTGTCACCACAATTTTACCTTTTCCCAGAATGGAATGTAGCTGGAATCATACAGTATGCAGCCTTTTCAAATTGGCTTCTACAACTTAATAATACACATTTAAGTTTCCTCCATGTCTTCTAATGGCCTGATAAGTCATTTCAATTTTTATCACTGAATAATATTGCATTGTGTGCATGTGCCGCAGTTTATGTATTCAACTGTGAAGGACATCTTGATAAAGTCTAAGTTTTGGCGACTATGAAAAATCTGCAATAAACCTTCACATGTTGGTGTTGTGTAAACATAAGTTTCCAAGTCAGTAAGGTTAATATCAAGAAGTGCAATTGCCAGATCATATGGTAAGATCATGCTTAATTTTGTAAGAAATTGCCAAACTGTATTCCAAAATGGCTGTCCCATTTTGCATTTGC
Source organism: Varecia variegata (assembly GCA_028533085.1). Classification (NCBI taxonomy): domain Eukaryota; kingdom Metazoa; phylum Chordata; class Mammalia; order Primates; family Lemuridae; genus Varecia; species Varecia variegata. The sequence goes on along the minus strand of CM052445.1, from coordinate 66,420,385 downwards.
AGCAATAATGAATGAGAGTTCCTGTATTTCACTAGCATTTGGTATTGTCAGTATTTTTAATTGCAGCCATTCTAAAAGGTGCTGCTCATTGTTATTTTAATTACTATATTTTTAAAGAATGCATTATCTATTTTTTCTAATTTTCTATTAAATCTACTTTCAACTGCTATATTTGTGACATTTTTATCCTTTATAAGTCATCTATATCTTAGTATACTTAACAAGATTGCATACTTACATGTGTGCATGATAGAAAAAGAGAAATAGGAGAAATTTTATTTCAGAATATTACAGGGGTACAAATGTTTTGGTTACATGAATTGCTTTTGTACAGTTTGAGTCAAAGTTGTAAGTGTGTCCCTCACCCAGAAAATACTCACTGTACCTGTCAGATGTGATTTTTACCCATATCCTCCCCCCGCCCCCGCCACCTCCTTGATTTCCATTGAGTTTTACTTCCCTATGTGCACATTAGTGCAGATCTGTTAGTTCCAATTTAATAGTGAATATGTGTGGTGTTTGTTTTTCCATTATTGTGATACTTCACTTAGGCAAATGGTCTCCAGTTCCATCCAGATTGTTACAAAAGGTATTAATTTATTTTTTTAAAGCTGAGTAGACTCCATGGTATACATATACCACATTTTATTAATCCACTCATGAACTGATGGGTACTTGGATTAATTCCACATCTTTGCAATTGTGAATTGTGCTGCAGTAAACATTTGGGTGCAAGTGTCTTTTTGATAAAATGGCTTTTTTTCCTTTGGGTAAATATCCAGTAGTGGGATTGCTGGATCAAATGGTAGGTCGACTTTTAGTTCTTTGAGGAGTCTCCATACTACTTTCCATAGAGGTTGTACCAGTTTGCCGTCCCACCAACAGTGTATAAGAAGTGTTATTTTCTCACCACATCCACTTCGGCATCTGTTGTTTTGGGACTTTTTAATAAAAGCCATTCTCAGTGGAGTTAGGTGATATCTCATTGTGGTTTTGATTTGCATTTCCTTGATAATTAGAGACATTGAGCTTTTTTCGTTATATTTATTGGCCATTAGTCTATCTTCTTTTGAAAAGTTTCTTCTGTTCATGTCTTTTTCCACTTTTTAATGGGGTTGTTTATTTTATTTATTTATTTATTTATTTATTTTTTGCTGATTTGCTTGAGTTCTTTGTAGATTCTGGTTATTAGCCCTTTATCTGATATATAGCTTGCAAATATTATCTCTCATTCTGTAGGTTGTCTATTTGCTCTGTTGATTGTTTCCTCGGCTGTGCAAAAGCTTTTTAATTTGATCGGGTCCCATTTGTTAATTTTTGCTGTTGCTGTGATTGCCATTAGGGTCTTCTTCATAAATTCTTTGCCTAGGCTGATATCTAGAAGATTATTTTTGTACATTTTCTTCTAGAATGCTTATAGTTTCATGCCTTAGGTTTAAGTCTATTATCCACTGTGAGGTGATTTTTGTGAGAGGTGAGAGGTGTGTATCCTGTTTCAGTCTTCTACATGTGTCTATCCAATTTTCCCAGCACCATTTATTTAACAGGGATTCTTTTCCCCAGTGTATATTGTCATCTGCTTTGTCAAAGATCAGTTGGCTGTATGTGGATGGTTTTATATCTGGGTTTTCTGTTCTGTTCCATTGGTCTATGTGTCTATCTTTGTGCCAATACCCTGCTGTTTTGGTTATTATAGCCTTGTAGTGTAGTTTGAACTCTGGTAATGTGATACCTCCAGATTTGTTCCTTTTGCTTAAGGTTTCTTTGGCTATTCAGGGTCTTTTCTGATTCCACACAAAGCATAGAATTATTTTTTCTAGATCTGTGAAATAGGACACTGGTATTTTTATGGGGATTGCACTGAATTTGTAAATCACTTTGGGTAGTATGGACATTTTAACAATGTTTATTCTACAGATCCACGAGCTGGATATTTTTCTTCACTAGTTTGTATCATCTGTAAATTCTTTCCTAAGTGTTTCGTAGTTCTCCTTGTAGAGATCTTTCACCTTCTTGGTTAAGTATATTCCTAGGTATTTTATTTAAAAATGAATATAAAAGGCAATCACATTTTTTAAGAATAACTAAAATAATTATCAGTATTTATAAAGTTTTATTACATTTATCATTTTACTTTGTCATTAAAATCTTACAAGGAAAAAATTTGTATTAACTCAAGTTTTACCAAAGAGGAAATTGAGCCTCAGAAACATCACAATTGACAGAAGTTCACATGGTCTTTCTGTGGTGCTGAAATTGACACTGTTCAGTTCTCATGGATCATTGCCCCCCTTCTCTTCTGATTTATTGTGTCCCTTATACCTCAACATCTTCTGGGTTGGAACTGCTTAGTCATATCATATGGCACATGGCATTTTCCAGGGCTGGCTGACAAGGTTGAAGAAGATGAGAATCTCCAGAGAGCCCCGGGATAGCTGCCCCTGGTCTACAACTGATAACCCTGCTCAGTTAGATACAACCAGGTCTACTTTCTCAATTAACTTGTCAGCCCAACTCACAGTGTTCCAAGGTGGGCTGTTCTATTTGTTATTATTTTTACTATTATTTTAGAGACAAGATCTTGCTCTGTGGCCCAGGCTGGAGCCCAGTAGCACAGGGCTGTTCTGTTTGGCTAAAGATTTTGTCTAACACAGAGAAGTTTTTTCAGTGCAATAGGAGGTCTGGCTATGTTTCATTCAGCCATCATCTCTCACATCTGTGAACAGTAGAACATCACTGAACCCAGCTGTGGTTTTCTGGAACTGTTAAGAGCACAAAGCCTGGGATAGCAGCATGTGGAGGTGACCCAAAGTATCTGGGATGTGGTCCTGGTTTTTACTGCTGAGTCTATGATTTAGGCCATTTTTCTCCAGGTCTCGGCTTTCTAAAAAGAAATGATACTACATCATTAACAAAGAGTTTTCCAGCTCTAACTTTCAAATGAAAGGCTGGTTATTTCCTTCTCATTTATCCAATGCAAAAGCCAGTGCTGAAAAGAAGGAAAAAATGCTCTGTCCACAATTTCTTTGGAAGAAAAAGATTGGTAGAAATAGCCCCACCAATACTAACATCTACAGGGAGATTCCAGAAGGCTAATAATCCTAAAGAATTGGAGAGAAGGCTGAAAAGTGATTACAGAAATTGCTAGTTAATGGGGGCACTTCTTTCTCAACTATCTTTCACTGTCTCTGTCAATGCAACAATTATTTGCCACATAAAAGAGTAACATTGCAGAATCCTTCCCGTATAGAGGTTTAGTCTTGGCCTTTCTAAAAAACGCATGATTCATTTTTTTTCCAGCTCCAAATTTAGATAAAGGAGGAATGTTTTCCGTTGTTACTCAAAGAAGAGATATCAGGATTTTCTAAATCCTTGTGTGAATCTACATAGATGCCCCTTTTAAAGTTTATGACAATTTAATCTCTTTCAAAGTCTTTCAAATGTTGACATTCCTAAACCTTCCATAAACTCTATCTATGGACAGTTTAAAGAAAGTAGTCAAAATCACCGGTTCTTATGAGGCCATTGAAGATGGACAGAGTATACAATATTAACCAGAGCTTTGTGGACATTCATATACATGAATTGCAACCAGAGAAGTGGTATGACATGAATTGAAATCAGTGGAAACAAAGAAAGAATAAACACAAGTGCTGTTAATGGAACTCTAGCATTACTTGCACGTGAATGTTATGGTAGCACCACATTTGGATGTGGCATTGGCAGTTGCTGCCAGAATGATCCGTGTTATCTAGGATGGAATCCCAAATACCCTGAACAGATGCAGAGGTCTTAGCCTGTCAGAATTCTTTTCTTGTCACATCACAGGCCCCCTGGCATCTTGCCATAACCCTCCTCCAGGCCTCCATCACATCCCTGTTCCTCAGACTGTAGATGAGAGGATTCAACAGGGGGGTGAGGATGGTGTAAAAGGCAGAGAAGACCTTGTCTTTGATTGGGGTGTGGTAGGATCTGGGAAGCATGTACGTGTACAAGGCAGCCCCATAGAACAAAGTCACCACGATCACGTGTGACGAGCAGGTGGCGAAGGCCTTCTTCCTCCCTTCTGCCGACTTGATCTGCTGCACTGTGATGAGAATCCGGGTGTAGGACGCCATCACCACAGAGAAGGGGATCAGCAGCATCATGACACAACACATGTACATCACCGTTTCATAGGCACCTTTGTCCCCACAGGCCAGCCTCAGCATGGTGGGTGCCTCACAGAAAAAGTGATTGATCTCATGAGAGGCGCAGAACGGGAGACTCATGGTGATGGGGGTGAGGAGGAAACTGTCCAAAGCACCACCAAGCCAGGAGCTGGCCAGGATCATCCAGCAGACCCGCTGGCTCATGAGGACAGGATAGCGGAGGGGGTGGCAGATGGCCACGTAGCGGTCGTAGGCCATGAGCCCCAGCAGGAAGAATTCAGCCCCCACAAAGCTCATGTAGAGAAAGTACTGGGCTGTACAGGCGATGAAGGAGATGGTCCCCTTTCCCACAAAATAGTCAGCCAGCATCTTGGGCACGATGGTGGAGCTATACATCATGTCGATGAAGGAGAGGTGGCTGAGAAAGAAGTACATGGGGGTGTGGAGGTGAGGGTCTGCGTGGACCAGGAAGATGATGACCCCATTAGCTGTCATGGCCATGAAGAAGACGGCACAGATGGCACCAAAAAGGAATCCTGAGGCTTTGCTGTGAGTGAAGAGCCCCATGAGGGTGAAGTCAGTAGACAAGGTCCTGTTGTCTTCATCCATCGTGTTGAGTTTGACCTGGAGGAATAAGAACAGATGTATGGGGTTAATGAAAATCACAAAAGAAAAATGAGTCATTTAAAAATGTCTGTATACCTAGGAATAAATTTAACTAAGAAGTTAAAGGACCTCTATAGGGAGAACTAAGAAACACTGAGGAAGGAAATTGCAGAGCATGTAAATAGGTGGAAAACCATACCATGCTCGTGAATCGGAAGAATCAACATTGTTAAAATGTCTACACTTCCCAAAGTGATCTACAGATTCAATGCAATCCCTATTAAATTACCAACATCATTTTTCACAGATATAGAAAAAATAATTTTATGCTTTGTATGGAACCAGAGAAGACCCCGTTTAGCAAGAGCAATTTTAAACAATAAAAACAAAATGGGAGGTATTAATTTGCCAGACTTCAAACTATACTACAAGCCTGTGATTATTAAAACCGCTTGGTATTGGCACAAGTGCAGGGACACAGACCAGTGGAACAGAACAGAAAATCCAAATATAAAACCATCCTCATATAGCCATCTAATCTTTGACAAAG
>CM052445.1:66397086-66414578 GCA_028533085.1 Varecia variegata | reverse complement strand
TTGCTATGAATCTCCCAGGTGTTCTTTGAGCATCTTGAACCTGTATATCTAGAGTTTTAGCAAGGCCTGGGAAATTTTCCTCAATTATATCTTCAAATAGCTTATCCAACGCTTGCTTATTATCTTCTTCACTCTCATGAATGCCGATAACTCTCACGTTAGACTTCTTCACAAAATCCCACATTTCTTGTAGACTCTGGTCTTTTCTCTTATGTCTTTGCTCTATCTCTGTGACTGACTTATTTAATTGGAAAGTGTGATCTTCGATCTCTGAGATTCTTTCTTCTGTTTGATCTACACTGCTCTTGAGACTTTCCACTGTGTTTTGTAGCTCCCTTCATAAATTCTTCATTTCCAGGAGTTCAGTTTGATTTTTCTTCAATATTTTGATTTCTGTTGTGAATTTTTCTTCCAAGTCCTGGATTTGTTTTTTGTGGTTTCTTTGTGTTGGTTATCCATTTTTTCTTGCATATTATTCAGCTTATTTATAATCCATGTTTGAAATTCTTCCTGTGACATGTTGGTATTTTGAATCTGGTTTTTGTCAATTGGTAGATAGCTGGTATTCCTCTTTGGGGGTGAGATTTCCGTTTGATTCTTTATACTCCCAGAGTTCTTTCGCTGAGCCCTTCCCATCTGGATCAATTGTTAGATCTCTTCTTTCAGCTTTAGTCTGGATAGTGGCACACCTTGCGCTCTGTTCTTAGGCTGTGTAGCAGCCTAGGTGTGTTGCTTCCTTTGTCACTAGGAAGAGCCTTTTGTGTATTGTTCAGGGTTTTTCTACCTCAGTTGGGGGGCTGTTCCTGGTGGGTCCAGCCCCAGAGAATTGATTTGACCTAAAACCGGTTTGACAAGTTAAGTCAGTGGGCTGTCAACTTTCGATTAGCAGCCAGGATTCACACTGGTTGCAGACAGAAAGTGTCTTTTTCTTGCCTCTTCCTCTCCAGAGGTGGTTTCTGCCTCTTTCTGCATGAAAGACACTAGCTAGGGGGAGGGGTGGTGCCCTTGCTCGCTCAGAGCCCCAGGTGCAGCAGCACCCCAGGTGCTGTGGACATTCCTCAATGTCCACAAGGTCCACGCTCCACTCTCTCATGACTGGGGAAGCACTCAGTGTTCACACAAGGGTGGAGCTCCTAGCACGATTCCACGGACTAGGGGAGGGAGCTTCCCAGGGAGCCACCTGGCACCCTATGGCTCCACAGTGGCTAGGCTGTGGACCCCAAAAATGGTGACTGCCCACCTGCAGATCGCCAGCGCCGTGGGTGAATGTTCAGGGTCTGGCAGATGCCGAAACTGGGGACTGAGCGAGCCCAGCATCCCGCAGCTGTTTCCAGGCTAGAGACCCGCTGAGTGATGGCTACAGTTCGGCCGTCTCCTCACTGCCTGCCACTGCAGCCCAGATCAGTCCCTCCCCCACCAAGCACAGTCCTGGCACAGAGCTTGGGAGTCCAGGATGCCTCCTGCTAATGTCTCCTCTCCACAGAGCCCCACGTCTCCTGCAGTGATTCTGCACCGACTTCAGGCAGATCCCTAAGTGAGTGGGTGTGGAGGTCAGTGGGGAAACAAGCCGCTTTCCTGTGGGGCTGAATCCACCTGACTCGCTGTTGAGGCGGGTACAGCCATCCCACGCTCCACTCTATTGTCCATCCCGCAGTCTCCAGATTTTCACGACCTTATTTCCCGTTCACCTCAGTCTTTTCTTGCTCTCTGTGTCCCATGCTGATTCTCCATGGATTCACACGGCTGTTCTTGTTGGGGAGCGATCCTCTAGCATTGTGGCAGGAGAGATCCATGCCTACCTTGCCAGGAGCATGAACCCAAGAGGTCACCTCTACTCTGCCATCTTTCCCTCTGCCCTCATTTCTTTTTTGATGTTCCCTGTTGGAATCCCTCTTATTCTGTTGTCCTAAAATTACGTGTTTGACTACTTATTTCTTTGATTATTACTTTTTTTGTTTTCTCACTCAGTGATCCTGCCACCTATAATTTATTTTTACTATAATACTTACAATTATTAGCCTGATAATATCCAATTTCTTTGATGTTTCTTTTGAAGTACGCAGTCAGACAGATCAATGTTAACCCTATTAACCTCTCCTGAGAGAATGAATAGTGTCGTTTGTGAATGTACAGGCTTTAGAATAGTCTGAAAGGATTCACACCCCCAGCTCCACCTTTCACTCACTAGACCAATTAATTAACACATCTGTGCCACATCTTCCTCCAGTAGATTGGACACAATAACTGCTTCTTAGGGGAGTTTGGAACATTAGTCAGGTTGGTGTGCACAAAACAGTATCTAGAAAATATATATGTGTGTGTGTGTGTGTGTGTGTGTGTGTAATTTTTTTTTTTGAGACTGGGTCTCACTTTGTCACTGGGGCTGGAGTGCAGTGATGTGATCATAGCTCACAGAAACCTCAAATCCTGGGCTCAAGTGATCCTCCTGCCTCAGCCTCCTGAGTAGCTAGGACTACAGGAGTGTGCTACCATAACTGGCTAATTTTTTAAAAAAAATTTTGGAGATGGGATCTTGCTACATTTCTCAGGCTGGTCTTGAGCTCTTGGCCTCAAGTGATCTTCCCACTCCACCTCCAAAAGTGCTGAGATTATAGGTGTGAGCCACTGTGCCTGGCCAGGATCTAGAATATTATAAATGAATGACGTCATCTGTTTTTATTCTTCCCCCTACGAAGGAGATAATACACATGCCACGTCTAAGTAAAGGTGAGACAGGTTATTTTGGCTGATGTAGAGGTCAGAATGAAGACATGAGAAACAATCCTTCAGAAAAGGAGGCTGGACTGAAAAAAGAAACTGCTGTACAAGCAAATCAGATGTGTGAATGGCAGGACCTGTTCAAAGATTTTGGAGTAAGGGTCAGTTTTAATTACTTCCACTATGAGTCATCACTCTGTCCACTGTCACTTCTTCTAAAAGAACCAAGTGGATACACGTTCCCATCTTGGCACATGGCTGACTGTGTGAGTGAGCTCTGTATTTACCATGAGTGAAGTGGTCTTTGACTTCTGCCCACAGTTTTTGCATCATCTTCTACTTCAGCAATTTCTAAACTAGTTTCCCTTGTAATTCTCTACAAATCACTTTTTTAAAGTTACCATCTCCAATCTTTGAGGAAATAGCAATAGTTAATATAACTAGTATTAAGTGTATCCTTACCTATGCAGAGAATGAGCAAATTACTTTGCATGTTGCTTTTTTCAGGTAATGATGATAAATGAGAAGGTTATAATTTTTAAAAGATCATCCAACTAAAAAGTAATAAAGATGTAAAACCATACGATCTGACCCCAGAGCATTGTACTTAAGGATTGTCATTTCCCTCATATAGATAATCAAATTGCATGTGATTCTTTAGCCTAGACAAAGTGCCATTTGGCATATTCAAAATGAGTAGATGTGTAGAAAATTTTAATAATTTTATTAAGTGCTGCATTTTGAAGCATACTTGAGCACAAAATGTTTTTCTTTCTGAACTATCCACTGGCATATTTCAAGAGAGTTGTCTGTGGGACGTGAAGGAGGAAGCGTCTCTCAGTGTGCACGAATGAAGCCATCCCACTATGCTCTAACTGGACCTTAGACTGAAGTTCGCAGACCCTTTTGGGAGAAGGGTGTCTCTTGGGTAGAATGGCATTATATATAACTTGGTTTTCTTGTAATCCTGTAAATTGTACACATTTTAAAAACCCTGAGAAAAAGTCTTTAAAATCCACTGGCTTGTCAAAGTGATATTTAACATACAAAAATGTTATCAGCTCTTGTCTGTAGGTTCAGAGAGAGAATTATGCCACAGTGTCAAAAGCATTCATTGGATATTATGAATTAATCTTTCACCAGTGTATCAAAAATTATACTAGTTATGTAGCATCCTTAATAGAATTGTAAAAATATTAACTCAGATCATTTTCTAAATCTGTGGCTTAGACAATCTAATATACAGGCTCTCCTAAATTATGTAGATTGTATTTTGTCAGGGTTAAGATTATACCCCCTCTGTTTCAAACATTTTACAGAATGGAAACTACATAGTTAATATCAGAAAACTAAGAGAAATATTGGTTAATTTGTGTCAATACAACAGTTTTGTCCTATGATATTGAACAGAAATAAACATGTAACTTTCAAACTACAGAGTTACACAATATTTAGTTGTAAACAAAAAATCTTACAATTTTTTCCCATATTGCAGGTAGAGGAGTATCATGGCCAAGATCACTGTGTTGGTGACCAAATTCGTCCCCTGGGGAGTTTCAGACATGCAGGAGCAGCCAGTCCTGCAGGCTGTGCCATTCTACTCATCTATCTGACAGCCCCAGCTGCAACCTTCTCGCTGTTCTTACCTCCTTGGACCTGCACCTCCAAAGAAGTCCCAGGTACTTCTTGCTGAGGACACAGTCATTGTGAGATCTCCGCTTCATCTCTGTTGGGGTTCTCAAGGCCATTATTCAATCCTTGATCCAAAATAATTCCATATCATTCCTGGGGTATGTGATACAGGTCTTTTTCGTTGTTTTGTTTGCTTGTGCAGAGCTAGCCTTGCTCATGGTGATGTCCCTTGATAGATTTGTGGCCGTCTTCCACCCCCTTTGTTATCAGGTCATCATGAAGGAAGGGGCTGGTGAGCAGGTGGTGGCTGCTTCGTAGCTCAGTGGAGTTGTCTCTGGGTTCTTGAATGTATCGGTGACCTTCCTAATACCACTTTGTAGATCAAGTTTTGTCCCACGGTTCTTCTGTGAGATCCCCTCATTACTCATGGTCTCCTGATCAGAGAAGCGCCTTGCTGAGACTGGAGCCATAGTTGTCACAACGTCCTCGGTGACCATTTCTTTTAATGCTGGTTTCTTATATCCACAGCTTCTGCACTGTTCTGAGGATACAATTAATGGAAGGCAGGTCAAAAGCCTTCTCAACAAGCATTACTTGTCTTGTGGTGGTGACTGTCCCTCAGTGCAGGTTGTATGGCCTACCTAAAGCCAGTGTCAGAGTGTCCTTCTGTGTGGGATTTCCTGGTGTCGTGTTCTACACTGTGATGCCACCAACCCTGAATTCCATCATCCACAGTCTGAAGAACAAGGACATGAAATCAACCTTCTGGAAAATGCCTAGAAATACTGTCTTCCAGGGCCGGGCATGGTGGCTCACGCCTGTAATCCTAGCACTCTGGGAGGCCAACACGGGAGGATCACTCAAGGTCAGGAGTTCGAGACCAGCCTGAGCAAGAGCAAGACCCTTCTCTACTAAAAATAGAAAGAAATTAGCCAGACAACTAAAAATATATAGAAAAATTAGCCAGGCATTGTGGCACATGCCTGTAGTGCCAGCTACTCGGGAGGCTGAGGCAGAAGGATTCTTTGAGCCTAGGAGTTTGAGGTTGCTGTGAGCTGGTCTGACGCCACGACACTCACTCTAGCCCGGGCAACAGAGTGAGACTCTGTCTCAAATAAAATAAAATAAAATAAAATAAAATAAAATAAAATAAAATAAAATAAAAAAGAAATACTGTCTTTTATAAACAACAAAAACAAACACAAATATTTCACTCAGTTCACACAAACAACAGGTTAATTCAGTTAACAGTAACAGACTTCCTGCTGTTTAGATAAGGTGATAATTTATACTCTTATGCACACATAGAATTCACACTTTTTCAATATTTCTTTAATCAAAATAAAAAGATATGAAAAATAGGATTTCCCCAAAGCAAGAGATTTTAGGCAACAGAAAGTATATTGGGAACATGTGACTTTCCTCTTATTTGTGTGTAGTTTTTATTTATAGGAATAGATTCATTGTATAGATTTATTCCTGTACTTTCATCTTTCACTCAGCATTATGCATTTGAGATCTCCCCACTTTATTGCCTTATCAGACACATTAGAATGTTTTCAGGTGGTTCTACTTTTTAAAATTAAAAATGATTGTAATGAATATTCTTCTAATCATCTCCTATACACAAGGAAATAAAGCTGGTTAATAATACATATGTACCATTTTCAATTTCACAAGGTGATCAAATTGGTATTCACAGTTGATGTACTTACTGTGTTTACTCCTAAGAATATTGGATATATTTACTTTTTTCTCCCTTATCCACCTAAATATTTGCTATATTTAAAGTATTTTTAAAATACTTTCTAATTTTAATGCTAAATAATGTCTCTTACTGTTACATTAATTTATGTTTTCATAGATTTATAACTAATATGAACGTATATATCTCTTCTCTCTTACTTGTCATCTATTATCCATCATTCTATCATTTATCTGTCAATCATCCATAGATGATTGATACCAGTCACTTGTTCTCTTCTACAAAATCACTCTTTATATCATTTCCTCATTTTTCAGTTGGTTACTTTTATTTTGTAAAATATTTATTTTTTGTTAATACTCAACTTTTGTTCATTAGATATGATGGGAAGATCTTCTCTCAAAATATCATTTGTTTTCATCTTTTTATGGTATATATTATAAATTTAGGAGTATTTAATTTTATGTATTTAAAGTTATTCATATTTCTCTATATAACTTGTGCTTATTTTCTTAAATTTTTAATTTTTCCCCAGAATATTCCCCAGTAAAATATTCTATCAATGTTGATTTTTTTCCCCGAATATATTGTCTTATCCAAGTTAGCCTCAGACCATCAGAATCACATATGCACTCTAATGAAATGAGGTGCATGAAGCCATTACAATGAGGAAGACCACACACAAAGGAACAGTGCAGCATTTCACCAAAGGAAAAGGTAGACTTATAAGAATTTAGGGAAGAGTGACATTTCAGTGAAATTTAAATAAAGCAATTATTTTGATAAGCTCAAAGCCAAGCAGGGCTCTGTCTAAAGGGGCTGACATCAAGTCTGGATTGAAAAGTCAACCCAAGATCCATTTCCTTGAAAATGACAAAGGAGAAGTGAATGTCATCTCTAGAAACTCCTAGATTAGAGATAGAAGCTGCTTCTCTGTGTCAGAGTGACCAAGGTCCTCTAGAAAGGAGGCGGCATTTCATTCCTAATGATGAAATCCCAATCAGCAAAGTGACTGCAGGGGCTGTTTTGAAACTTTATAGCTGTGGAGCATCTTCAGAACAAACAATGCTTCCTGTTAACTTCAAGTTTGGCTTTGTGTTATCTCAGCCTCATGAATGGCAGGCAGGCTTTTACTTCCTTAATACTTAGACTATAATTTATCTGAATCAATGGAAGGAGGAAACATTTACATATGTTAATCTTTAATAAGAAGAAATTATGTCATATTTTATTGCTACTCTGTTTATCAATGTTTTATGGTAGTATCATAATAATAACCTATTATAATATAGATTTCTCCATGTCTGTGTGTCTAGGCTCTACATTATTTTTTCTTTTTTAACTTTTTTTATTGATACATAAATAATATCTGTACATTTTTATAGGGTACATGTGATATTTTGTTATATGCATAGAATGTGTAATGATCAAGTCAAGGTATTTAAGGCATCCATCACTTCAATTATTTATTATTTCTGTGTGTTAGGAAATTTCAAGTTCTCTCTTCTAGCTGTCTTGAAATATGAGGGGATATGAAGAGAGGCTTGTTAATGGGTACAAGCATTCAGTTAGATAGAAGAAATAAGTTCTTTATATTATTCCTTGTCTGTCTTTCTTTTTTTCATGAACTCAATGTTTTCCTTGTTACTAGAGATTCATAGTGACATCTCTCAGGCTCAGTTGCCTTGTTTGTTCTTTCCCAAAATTGCCTTAGCTATTTGTGAACCTTTTACCTTTAACCTTTAGTATTATTGTATGGTAAAGTTCTTTTTGTGATTCTGTCATTTATGAACAATAAGGAAGAATCTTTTGAAAGTTCACTAAAATTTGAATTTAATTTGAAAAGTATCCAGAAAATTTCTATTGATAGATTGCTGGAATAGGGAGATAAATATATTTATTACATTGTTTATCAAAACATGATCTAATGCAGAGCTTTTGTAGTATTAGGAAGAAAATGATCCCTTGAATGGTAAAATTATTAGACTGTTACAAACAACTTATGCTCACAAACTGGATTATTATCCAAAACTACACTCACAAACTAGAAAACCTAAAGAAAATGGGATGAATTTCTGAAAATATACAATCTCTCAAGATTGAACCAGGAAGAAATAGAACTCCTGAAATAGATGCAAAAAAGAATTTTAATATCCAGCATCCCTTCATGATAAAAATCCTCAAAAAACTCAGTATAGAAGGAACATACTTCAAAATAATAAAAGCCATATATGACAAACCCACAGCCAACATCATACTGAATTGGAGAAAGTTATAAGGATTTCTCCTAAGAAATAGAACAAGACAAGAATGCCTACTTTTGCCATTACTATTCAACGTAGTACTATAAATCCTAGCCAGAGCAATCAGGCAAGAGAAAGGGCATCCAAATTGGAAAAGAGGAAGTCATATTATCTCTGTTTGCTGATGGTATGATCTTATATCTAGAAAACGCTAAGTACTCCTCCAAGAGATTCCTAGATTTGATAAACAAATTCAGCAAATTCTCAGGTTATAAAATCAACATACAAAAATCAGTAACATTTTATACACCAACAATGTCCAGCTGAGAACCAAGTCAAGAAGTCAATTGCATTTACAATAGCTGGAAAATACCAAAAATACCTAGGAACAAATTTAACCAAGGAGGTGAAAGATCTCTGCAAGGAGAACACTACAAATCACTGATGAAAGAAATCATAGATTACATAAGCAAATGGAAAAACATCCCAATTTCATGGATTGGAAGAATCAATATTGTTAAAATGACCATACTGCCCAACAGAATCTACAGGTTCAGTATAATTTTTATCAAAATACCAATGTCATTTTTCACAGAATTAGAAAAAAGAATTCTAAAATTCATATGGAACCAAAAAAGAACCTGAAGCCAAAGCACTCCTAAGCAAAAAGAACAACAACAACAGCAACAAAACTGGAGGCATCATACTACCTGACTTCAAATAATACTATAAGGCTATAGTAACCAAAGCAGCATGGCACTGGCATAAAAGTAGACACATAGAATAATGGATCAGGATAGAGAATCCAGAAATAAAACTATATAACTACAACCAAGTGATCTTTGGAAAAGTCGGACAAAAACATACACTGGATAAAGGACATACTATTCAATAAATGGTGCTGGGAAAATTGGATAGCCATATGCAGAAGAATTAAACTGGATCCCTATCTTTCAATATATAAAAATTAACTCACGATGGATTAAAGACTTAAATGTAAGACCTGACACCACAAAAATACTAGAAGAAAACCTAGGAAAAACTCTTCTGGACATTGGCCTAGGCAAAAAATTTTTGACTAAGACCCTAAAAGCAAATGGAAAAAAATAAAAATAGACAAATGGTACTTAATCAAACTAAAAAGATTCTGCACAGCAAAAGAAATAATCAAAGGGTAAACAGACAACATATACAAAGGGAAGAAATTTTCTCTGGGTGCAAGAGAAACAGATGACTAATAGCCACTCATGCTGAGTAGCAGATAATCTTCTGAATTTACAGCTAGTTTGGACAACAATGCTCTGGGTGTTTAGAAAATTAAGCTCAAACAAAAATACACCAATCTCACTAAGCCTGTCCTCCCCTGACTAGATTTGTCTGGATGAAATGGCCTGGGGTTTCAGGATTCATTTCTGGAAACTAGAAACTGATAAAAATTGTTTCCTTAGGTAAAACAAACAAAGAAACAAACAAAAAAACCCAGTATATATAATAATATGAACAATCATAATGATGATGATAGCTAACTGCCTGAAGTGTATTCACTCACTGAATTCTCAACACAAACCTAACTTTTAGCTCCAATTAGCCACAGACAGTTTTTATTTTGTTTACTAGTATGTCATTGGTCTCAATACAATGTCTGATGCATAGTATACACTTAAATATATTTGTGGAATGAATGATTTTTTTTCTGTCTGGATGAGTAACCTCAATTTCCTCATATAAAATAATCCTTTATCACATCTGATATCCGACCTACCATCACTTACTTCTTTTCCATAGTTGAATGAAGAATTAATCCCCGAACTCAAAGAGTGATGTTCCTAGAGATAAACTGAGCATATCAGAAAATGCTAATGGCTGGCAATATAATTTGAGTATGGCATGATCAAAGAAAATTATAGTAGCTTCTTATCAATATCTATATCTATCTTGATTATAGTTCCTTATTCTAATGGCTCACAAACATAAAAATTGAGTCAAAGTTAAGATTTTGATAATAAAAATGACAATGGTGGTGGGGTTGACATGCGTGTTTTAATAGTTTTACATAAATGCTCACACACATACATACATGCATGCATACATGTGTACATATCTGTGAATCAAAAGAGAACACCCTCACCAGGGTGGGGAAATAGGCACTCTCCTGTACCTTGCTACTAGGAAATAGTAAGATTCATCTTGAGGTTCATTTGGCAATATGGATTTCTGTCCCTTGACTTAGAAATTTCACATCTTGAAAACTGTTCTAAAGAAATAGAGTTGTACATGGATATTTCTGTGCAAAGTTTTCCATTGCACTGCTATCCGTAATGGCAAAACATGGAACCAAGCTAGGAAACTAGTTAAAATTATCATTTTCTTTATTATATTAATAATTTACCATGAGACCATTAAAATCAGGTTAGAGAACTGAAACTGATTAGGATAAATTGTGAAATGAAATAATGAAGTAAATATACTTAATAATATGACCCAGATATCTAACTTTCATCTATTCATAAGCATATACTCCAAAATGTAACACTAGTCTTTGATTGGTGGAGAGACATGGTGTTAATAATTTTATTACTTTCACTTACTCCAGTTTCAGGTAGCCACACAAAAAAATTCATCACAGACTCAGAGGAGTCTGATATTGCTACAGAGAAATTGAGCGAAGTGAAGCTTTCCACCTGATTGTCACAATTTTTGTTTTGTATTAAAGTAATGTAATAATAATTTTCCATATTTTTCAAATCCTCTAAAGTGGATTGTTACCTTCAAAAAATAAATGCTTATTTTTCTAAATAAAAGTGGTATGTTTTTCATGAGATGAGAACCCCCAATATAGGATAAAGTGCTTTTTCATCAACTTGATCTCTGATCATGTGTTCAAAAGCGTTTTATATTAATAGTTTCCATAAATTGGACTTGTTCATTAAACTGTTCAGCAGAAACCTGCCTAATATACTTTTTAGCAGATTTCTCAGTGCTTTTACTGAATTGGTGCTTACAAATGCTTTTTTCAGTGCTATTTAGTTAATGAGTGATGTTTATTGGGAAGCTGCTTCATTAAAAAGAAAAATAAAGGGATTAGATCTCATGACTGTTGTTAAAGTGCGAAATTAAATGACCACACGCAACACTTCTCTCCCTTTGGCAATTCTCCCAATATTACTATTCATAATTTTCCCTCTCGGGGAAAAATGACATAAGGAATCTGATGCTAAAACATTCATTAAACAGTTCTCAAGCTGTTAATTCATAAAAGAAAAAAAAAAAACTGGAGAAGAGACAGCCCAATCATTTGTTTAGAACATATTCTTTGCTTGCCATTTAGACCTTCTGAGAAAGTTTTCAGTACCAACCAGAGCCAGTTTCACTGATACCCCTCCGACTATCAGAAGGAGTTTTCTCCATGCAAAATCTCAGGATGGTTATGATGTCACTCTACAGGCTATTTAAACTCCCCTCTCCGTAGTTCCCCGGTGCTGTGTGCTCCCAAGTGTGCATGTGCCCAAGTGTGCAATCCAGGGCTGCAGGTAAGTGGTCATCTTCAAATACTTCTAACTAATACTCTCTGTTTTTGATGTTTCGTGCCTTTCAACCTGGATCTCCTGTCATCTTTTCAGGGAAAAAAGGAGGCTAATATGGAGACAGAAAACAAGAAGATCAGAGATGTTTCCTTTAATCTCTTCAGTTCTAAAATCTTACCTTTTGTGAAGTGGTACACAGCCAATTTTGCCTTTAACTAACATTGCTCTCTCTAGATACCTTATACCTAGAAGTGATCTGCTGTCATCAGCTGTGTCTCCATTCGTAGGGTAAGAAAGTCACTTGGCTCTCTTAGATAATGTGCTTGAGGGGGAGGATAATGGGTAAGGAAGGTTACTGGTTTGAGATAATTCAGATTTGTGTGCATATCCAGTTCCCACAAAAATGATAGTTTGAAGCACAGGGACTTAAGTAAGAGTATAAAATAGTTAAAATGAATAGAATTGGAAAGTAGGGATACTGGTGGATGTATGAGAAATTAGGATGCTTTACCCTAAGAAGATTGGATTGAAAATAAATGAAGCACAATCCATGAGTTCAGAGGTAAATCATTTCAATGGAATTGAATAAAAGCAAAAACTAGACAAAAACCTAGTTGTCAAAGCTAAAAACATAGGTTATCATTGAGCTATTATTGAGTACTTCCAAAGTATTCACTTAGCACACTTAAAGATACATTTTTTTTTAGGTAAAAGTGGAATACTTATAATTAAATGGAGTCAGCAGTTGGGCAGAAATAATTATGGAAACACTCAAGGGGGACTGCAAAGTTTCTGTTGCTTCATCTATGAAACATCCACTTACTGATTTAAAACAAACATCACTTTCTTGCACAAATGTTTAGACTAGAAATAACCAAATGATAAATGACCCCGCCAGCATTTGGCTAGAACCAGTCACTATTTTATGGACTGCTTTTACTGATTGCTTTTTGTGACCCATTTTGGACACACCATCAGGCAGTATCTGGAAGACAGGAACACCTTACTATGGCTGTGGATGTCGGGTGGTCAGATGCCCGTCAGGCTGTGTTAAAAGCACAGGCGTACCACACTCCATGAATTTAGAAGGAACCAAATGCCCCACTCATGCCATTGCGTTCTTGATTGCTGTCATTAGCTTTCTTTTCCAGAGGCCAGTTTTATTCATACTAAAGTGGTCTTCAAAGTTAGCCCCTGGGTACCGTATGATATCATGGAGGATATCAAAATAAACATTTTTATCACCTGGGCTCTCAAATTAATACTGTAAGTTTGGAATGGGAAAATATTAAGTTTAGGTATCATTAAATTTCAGAAATAATTAATATCAATTGATGTATAGACCACCTAAAATATGCAAGACTGTACTAATGGCTGTGGATATAAAGACTGTTTAGAGGGTGACTGTACCCTCCAACAGCTCACATTGTATTTGAGAAGGCAGAAACACACAGCAAAGGAAACCTCAGGGAGATGGGCATAGTCATAGAAACAAGCGGAAGAGGTGTCACCAGGGAAAGGGCAGCAGAGGTTTCTCTCTGGCCAAGTTAACGTCGCAGAGAGACTAAAGTGTCTTCGGTGAGCTCTGAGAACCGGCGGAGTCTGGTCCACCTTGTTTGAAAAGGCGTGTAATATAAAGTTCACAGTATACAGCAAGTAAAATAAATCATCAGGTTCTGGGATGCTCCGGCGAAGTGTATTCCTGATTCTTCCATCTCGTGCCATTCACGGAGTCTCCCGGTGGCTCTGCCTCGAGCCTCCTTTCTGCCCTTGGGCTGATTCTTTCCTATCTCAATCCAAGCCTTGCTAGGCCAACTCCGGGTGATGATGACTTACGGAGGCTCCTATATGTCTGTAAAGAGGTAGTGCTGTGTTTCTTACTCAAAAATGTATCACGCACATCTTTATGTGACAAGACAACTAAGCATTATGTCAATGAGTGTAATGTAAGTCAGGCAGTGTTTAATTTAGTCAACCTGTTAACACTGATCATTTAGATTGTTTCCAGTTTATTTTCACTATCAAAAGCAGTGATTCATTTACTGTCTTTGCACATACTCACATCTTCATACTACTTAATTATTTCCTTAGAATAAACTCATAATAGTTCCAAAAATAAACATTTTTTAAAACTTTGATAAATGTTGCCAACACTTTCAGAAAAATGGTTTTTAATTTATATTTACTAGCAATGCATGACATTGCCCATATCCTCACAATAAAAATTCTAAATGTTACTGTCATTCTTTAAACATATTTTTCAGACTACAAAGTAATGTACATCTTTTTAAAGAGATTCAAACACTATACAAAAGTATCATTAAGAAAATGTATTTATTTTTTGCACTTAGGTGTTTGAGTCGTTTGGTCTCAAGATTGCACATTTAAAAGTCTCATTCGTTACAGAGGTGCAATTCTGCCGTCTCCATATGCATTTTGTAAAGTCCATCTTTCCACTTACTTGAATTTTAGCCTTTCTTATGTGCAACATTCACATACAAGTCCTGTTTTCGGGGGGCTGTTTATTTCTAGATACGCTTCTGTTGAGGGGCTCGGCCGTGTTTTCTACTCCGTGGTTCAGCCTCGGTGGTTCTCACTGGCCCCGCAGAGGGCAAAGCCAATTTTTAACGTTTCTTTTCCCTGCATAATTACTACATGCTCATTCTTTCAGATCAAGTTTAGAATCGTTTTTGCCAAGTTTCTCTAGAAAAATTTTCTATGGGTATTTTTATTAGGACTACATTTTATTGGTTTTATAGCTTTTCTCCAAGTTTAGTATGTTACCAGTTATTTTACCACTTTTGTTGTCAATGTATAGAAATATTTTGTTGAAATCATGAACGGCTATTTGCTGACACAGGATGGCGCATTTGCGGGAAGCGTGCGAGAGCCCAGGCAGGGCGGCAGCGCGCAGAGGAAGAGGGAGGCGCGCGTTCCAGGTGGGGCACTGCCCTTGGTGCCCGGGCTCCTGGGCGGCATGGCCAGCCCAGCTGTGGCCACGGGACACCGCTCTGCAGCGCAGGGGCCATGCTGCGCCCCTGTCGCGCGTTAAGAGGGGGAGGGAGGGAGTTTACATAGACAGGTCTGCAGGTGTGTCACTATTAATGTACTGCTGGGTTTAATAATTAATATTCATTTGGGAAATATTCACATGTAGATGTGAAACTGGTTTATAATTATGGTGTTTGCAGTGTTTTAGAGGCTATGTAGGTTTATAACATAAATGGGAAATTAATTCCATATCTTCTACATACTGTGACAATTTTAAAATTTTCAGCTCTTTGAAGATTTTCCTAGGATGCTTTCTGAACTAGGGATTTTAGGGGATCATACTCTATTACAAATTTTTTAATTTTTCCAAATTTGGAAGTCTTTTTAGCAATTTGATTACATATATGTGTATATGCACTATATCTATTTATAATTATATATATATATAGTGTATACATGCACTCATATGCAAAAAATATTTTAAAATCATTTTCTTTGTTGAAATTTCAAACTGTATTAATATAATATCGAAATGACCTTCCATATTATAAATATTTTGCTACTCTTCTCGTATCTGTGGTTAGATCATTTTTCTTATTCTTAGCGATGCCTTGTGTCATTTTTCTTCCCCCACCTGTTAGCATTATTAGCATGGCCAGAAGTAGGTGTATTTTGTTTCAATTTCAAAGAATCAACTCTTTAAATATCTAGTCTACTTATTTTAGAGTTCATGAATATCTATTTAAATCTTTCATATTCTCTTCCTCCTATTTAAATTCATTTTTTGGATTTTTTTAACTTATTGGGTTGAACCTTTATTTATATCACATTTTTTCTATAAAAATTACATTATGGGATGCTATAAAATTTTGTCTGGGTACATCTTTTGCTATATCCCATAAGTTTCTACACATAATATTTAATTTAATGTAAGTTTGGGCTTCCTTTGTCCTATGTAGTGTTTTACACATATGATAAAGTATTTCAAATTCTCTGGTTTAGATGTAAACCTATTCTTATTTTAGAGTTCCAATACACTTCAGTGAAAGTATTAATAATTGTCCTATGGCGACCAACTGAATATATTAAGCACATAAAGCATTTCCATTTAAAATTCAAATTATAGAATTATTCCTTGTTCCATTTATAATATCAGCTTAAGCTATATAGTCTGTATATGCTTAAGTCATTCTTTTTTTTTTCATCTTTTAATTCTATCTGAAAAAGATAGACTGTACTTTTCTGTACTTTTTGGTTTTGCTTTCTTTAAGCAGTAAACCCATGCTTTAAAAAGTGATGTTTATACTGAATAATGTTTTAGCTGTAATTAATATAGTTGTTTTCTATCTACTCTCATTATGTGCTTTTAAAAAATATTCTAAGCTTTTATATTTGTTTTCATATATTCAAGGATTTTAGAACACACACCTACCAGCATACATGCATATACACACTCATATACATGTATCTTTTTAACTCATTTTAATACTAGTTACTGATTTTTTTAGCACTTTTAAAAATTATTCTTATTCTTATAGTTGTGTTGGAGTCATAAGTAAAAATCTATATTTTCTGACTCATTTACTGAGAAAAATGTTAGATTCTTAATAATTGTATATGTATTTACTTATCATTGGTGCCTTTCCCTCTATGTTCCAAGAGAAAGGGACATTGTTGGTGGCATCTTTAGCTCCTGGAATAATGCCTGGTGAAGAGACGGGTCACAGGAAATAGCTGAATGAATAAATACATGAATGAATGAAATCTGCTTTCTGGTACTTCCTAATTTTCCATTCAATTTAAATAAAATCGATTTTCTATGTGGATTATTAGCATTCCATTTTCAGACCTTTTTTAAAATCTATATATATATGTATATTGTTAAGAATTATGTTGAATTCTATGCAATTTTTCAATTATATTTACATTATTTTTAAACATATATATTTAAAATGAATTGAATGTTCACTAGTAGTAATATTATATAGTGTTTCACTCTTCTTAATTCTTAACTTTCCTGTGATATCCTTAATTAGAGATCAGGGAACTGGCTCTAAAATTTTAAGTAATGTGCAGTAAGACACACTGCTGAGTAATAATGAAGCCAGGTCCCCAAACAAGCATTCTTAGCTCACATATTTCAGAGGTGAGAGGCACCATAGAGATCCCTTACTCCAGAATGGTGTTCCTGGGTCAGGAAACTGCCTGCCACATCCACGCAATTACTGCCGCATCATCTGCCTCTTTGTATGGTGTAATATCTGAGTGCACATAATAATGTTCAAAAATTCAAAGATTATATTGCCTTTTTAAGAATGCTGAAACTAATGAGGACTTCTTTAAAAAGGATTTTCTTATTTTTATTATTCTTATTTATTCACCACCCACGGTGTGGATGCCTCTCCGCCATCTGAGACCCTGCGTGGCTTCCTGCTGCCTTTGGCCTTACGGAGTCCTCCACACATTTCCTGTGATCTCCTTCTTTAGGATTTGTGACTAACTGATCAAGTCAGGAAGCTTCTGAGAGTGAAAGAGGGTGGGGAAAATATTAAAATAGCTGGGACTCTAGGACGGAAGGCAGAACCTGGGCTGCCCCACTCCATCCCAGATGTAGGTGTTCCTCTGGGAAAGCCCTCAAGACCCACAAAAACGTAAAATAAAGCCCCCCCCCCAAAAAAA
>CM052445.1:66379361-66396586 GCA_028533085.1 Varecia variegata | reverse complement strand
TGAAGCTGAGGGGACCGAGCAGCAATGTCATGGCAGGAGAATGAGTATCACACCTCAGCCAGCCTTGCACGTCACTCCCTCCCACCTTCTATTTCCTCTTGGTCTGGTCAAGGGAAAAGAACTCAAACTCTGTAAAATAATTTAAAGAGGTTTATTTTGAGCCAAGTATGTGCAACAATGGCCCAGAGAGTCATGCCCAAGAAGCCGTAAGCAAGTATTCCTGCCATGGTTGGGTTACGGTTTTGTTTGTACCTTTCAGTGGGATGGAAATTACACCTACAGTCATAAATCAGCACATGGATAGCATACACGGGTTTGGCTTGAAAGGCAGGACATCATGGGAATACAGGTTATAGGTGGTTTTAAAGATTCTTTGATTTGTAAATGGTTAAAGAAATGAAGCTTTGTCTAGAGGAATGTTTTAAGTTAATGTAAGGAAGTCTCTTAATCAGAGACAAGCACCTTGCCTCTGTGTATATGTCACTACTGGACATAGACACAGACTTGAGTGAACTTTTAAGTAAATTGATGACCTGCAGATGTGATTTAAGCTTTATCCTGTGTAGACTTAGGCCTGTTAATGAGTTATAAAGGACATCTCCAGGGAGGTAGCAGGGCATGATGAGGCATGTCTGACCTTCCTTCTTGTGGCTAGAAACACAGCTTTAGGGTATTTCTGAGGTCCCCTTGGCCATGAGGGAGTCCATTCAGTCAGGTGGGGGGCTTAAGGTTTCATTTTAGTTCACAGTCTGCAAATGCTATCTTAGCTTTTTCAGAATGTGTCTGCCTTCCAAATGCCTGGAAAGAGAGCAATAGGTGATGTGTTCCCTAAGTCCTTAGAACGTTGCCCCTGTCCCAGAAGCGAGGGCATCACATGGGAGGTTTGCAAATGCAGAATCTCAGGCCCCCCCTCCACTTACTGAAGTGGCATTTTAGCAAGAGCCCAGGTGACCTGTGTGCGCATGAAGTGGGAGAGACCCTGGACTTCATCACGTATGGAATGGGAACCAGTCATGTGCTTTAGCCCCAAAGGGTCTTTGGCACTGCTTTCCAAATGCTGAAGGAATATTGCTCTTTAAAAGTTTAAGAGCACATTTAGGAATAACATTGATCGGGTGTTGGGCATATGTGCGTGGGGAGGGGATGGGTGTATACATACATAATGAGTGCGATGCGCACTCTCTAGGGGATGGACACGTTTGAAGCTCTGACTCGCAGGGGGTGGGGGGGCAAGGGCAATATACGTAACCTAAATTTTGTACCCCCACAATATGCTGAAATAAGAATAAAAATAAAATAAAATAAAAAATAAATAAAAAATGGAAAAAAAAAAGTTCCTGATGCAATAGAAACAGCAGGACTTGGGAGTCATTCAGGACTTGGAGTAAACCTCTGGTTCAGTTCTCCTTGAGCAAATGATTTAATTTGTCTGCATCAAAGACCAAAAAGTAAAATAGGGGAAAGAATAATCATGCAGACCTCAGACAAACACTGGGAAGATTAGATGAATTCCGAGCACCCAGCACAGGGCAGGAACTTAACAAACACCATGTTCTTCTTGCTAATAAAATTTTTAAAAATCCTGAGAAATATTGATCCTTTAAGATTTAAATGACCCATGTATCATTATTTATCGGTTAACTTTTTGGTTCATCCAGAATCTTACACCAGACTTTGGGGAAAATGCCAAAAGTTAAGGATGAAGGTAGAAAAAAACTACATGATTTGATGAAAAGTTATGAGTGGGAACGCGGGAAATAGGAAACATCTGACTGTGCTGAATTCCAATGTTTGATGCTGACGTAACCCAGCATTGACACAGGCCATCCGGATCATGGTGGCATCTCACACGGGTCGTGCTCCACCCTGTGACAAAGGAGCCACTGCAGGGTCACTGCAGACATGGCCACAGAGTTGCCCACCCTCCTCTCCATGAGGAGAGGCACTTAGTCCATATTGAGAACAGTGACAGATTTACAGTCTTCTGACTAAAATAGCTAGAATGAAGTTAATGACATTAAAACAACAACATAAGTAAAACCATACCATGCTCATGGGTCGGCAGAATCAACATTGTTAAAATCCCTATACTACCCAAAGTGATCTACAGATTCAATGTAATCCCTATTAAATTACCAACACCATTATTCACAGATATAGAAAAAATAATTTTATGCTTTGTATGGAACCAGAGAAGACCCTGTTTAGCAAAAGAAATTTTAGGCAATAAGAACAAAATGGGAGGCATTAACTTATCAGGTTTCAAACTATGCTAGAAGCCTATAGTTATTAAATCAGCTTCGTACTGGCACAAGAACAGGGACATTGACCAGTGGAACAGAACTGAGAACCCAGATATAAAACCATCCTCATATAGCCATCTAATCTTTGAGAAAGCAGACAAAACCATACACTGGGGAAAAGAATCCTTATTCCATAAATGGTTCTGGGAAAACTGGATGGCCACATGTAGAAGACTGAAACAGGATCCATACGTTTCACCTCTCACAAAAATCAAATCATGGTGGGTAACAAACTTAAACCTAAGGTGTGAAACTATTAGAATTCTAGAAGAAAATGTGGGAAAAACTCTTATAGACATTGGCCTAGGCAAAGAATTTATGAAGAAGACCCCTAAGGCAGTCACAGCAACAACAAAAATAAATAAATGGGACCTGATCCAATTAACAAGCTTCTGCACAGCCAAAGAAACTGTCACAAGAGCAGACAACCTACAGAATGGGAAAAAATTTTTCCCATTCGGATGCTACACATCCGATAAAGGACTGATAACTAGAATCTATTTAGAACTCAGGAAAATCAGCAAGAAAAAATCAAACAACCCTATCAAAAAGTGGCCAAAGGACATGAACAGAAACTTTTCAAAAGAAGACAGAAGAATGGCCAACAAACATATGAAAAAATGCTCAACATCTCTAATCATCAGGGAAATGCAAATCAAAACCACAATGAGATATCACTTAACTCCAGGGAGAATGGCCTTTATCAAAAAGTCCCATAACAATAAATGTTGGCATGGATGCAGAGAGACAGGAACACTCATACACTGCTGGTGGGACTGTAAACTAGTGCAACCTCTGTGGAGAGCAATATGGAGATACCTTAAATGGATACAAGTAGACCTACCATTTGATCCAGCAATCCCATCACTGGGCATCTACCCAAAGGAACAAAAGACATTCTATAAAAAAGACATCTGCACTTGAATGTTTGTAGCAGCACAATTCACAATTGCAAAGATGTGGAAACAACCCAAGTGCCCATCAACACAGTGAGTGGATTAATATAATGTGGTGTATGTATACCATGGAGTACTACTCAGCTATAAGAAATAATGGTGACATAGCACCTCTTGTATTTTCCTGGATAGAGCTGGAACCCATTCTACTAAGTGAAGTATCCCAAGAATGGAAAAATAAGCACCACATGTACTCACCATCAAATTGGTTTTACTGATCAACACCTAAGTGCACATTTAGGAATAACATTAATTCGGTTTCGGGCAGATGGTGAGGGAGAGGATGGGTGTATACATACATAATGAGTGCGATGCCCACTGTCTCGGGGATGGACATGCTTGAAGCTCTGACTCGGGGGGTGGGGGCAAGGGCAGTATACACAACCCAAACTTTTGTACCCCCATAAGATGCTGAAATAAAAAAAAAGAAAAAAAGAAAAGGTTTTTTTCCTACTTGGCACTCTGGTAAAAGTCGGTGGAAAATCATTTCTACAACTATTCATCCCACTGTTCTTTGGATCTGCTTTATGGATCAACAAGAGGGGTTTGGATGGTATGTGTTGCATATTTCACTCATAAAACATACAATGTTGGAACTAACACAGCCTGCAGAAGTCCAGAAGAAGGCAAGTCAGTTGAGTCGCAGGCTAAGATCAGATCTGATCCCAGAGTTCCAGCGGCCACCACTGGCCCTGGTGGAGTCAAGGGACAGGGCCAGGGTGGGAGGCCCTGCAGATGCCCTTGTGTCCTCCCTACCTCACTGTCCCCAGCAGCAGCCTTCTCAGTGCCCCCTTTACCTCCTTGTTTCTGAGGGTGTAGATCAGGGGATTCAGCAGTGGGGTGACCATGTTGTAAAAGAGGGTGAGAAACTTGCCCTGGTCCTGGGAGGAGCTGGTTCCTGGTTGCATGTACATGTAGATGATGTTTCCGTAGAAAAGTGAGACCACGGTGAGATGGGAGCCACAGGTGTTGAAGGCCTTTTGCCTCCCTGATGCCGACTGAATCTGCAACACAGCCCTCACGATATAACCATAAGTGACCAGGATGAACACCAAGGGGGACAGCACAATGCCCACCGCCAGGACAAAGACGGTGACTTCGACGGCTACAGTGTTGACACAAGCCATCCGGATCATGGCTGGCATCTCACACAGGAAGTGGTCCACCTTGCGGTGCCCACAGCGGGGCAAGTGCAGGGTCACTGGAGACATGGCCAAGGAGTTGGCCACCCCACAGCCCCAGGCCACCGACACCAAGCCCTCACAGAGCCTGGGATTCATGGTCACCGTGTAGCGTAGGGGCCTACAGACAGCAACAAACCGGTCGTACGCCATGACGGCCAGGAGCAGGCACTCCACACCACCCAGCCCCAGGAACAAGAAGAGCTGGATGGCGCAGCCTGCGTAGCTGATGGTCTTGTCCTGGCCATTAAGGTTGTAGAGTAGCTGGGGGATGGAGCTGGTGGTGAAACTGAGGTCCAGGAAAGAGAGGTGGATGAGGAAGAAGTACATGGGGGTGTGCAGGTGGGGGTCCCACCGGGACACCAGGATGATCATGGTGTTGCCCATCAGGGTGAGGAGGTAGGCTATCAAGAGGGCCACGAAGAGGATCCTCTCCAGATGGGGGTGGTCAGAGAACCCCACAAGGATGAAATGGTTTGGGGAGCTGTCATTGGTTCCTTCCATCTCTACTGCTCCTGAACAGAAAGATCAACACTAATGATACCACCAGCTGACATTAGGGGAGCACTTACTATAAGCCCGTCACTCTTCTCTGCTCTTACATGTATTCATTTAGCCCCAACAACAACAATATGGGGCTGCCACTATTATTATTTTCTCCAAACTTATAAAAAAGGAAACTAAGACATATGTGGGTTAAGAAAACTGTCGTATGTGGAAAGAGACAGAGCTGACTTTAAACCTAGGAAATACAGCTTAAAAGTTTTCAATCTTAACCACTGCTTGAAGTTTCTCTAATCCCAGTGAAGTGCAAGATAAATTCTGCCACAGCCCAATCATTCATTCTTCCAGAGACCCAGGTAACTAAGCTCCTGCCAAAAACCTCAAAGACCCAATACAGAACCCTCAAATAATCTGTTAATATTAAAAGTATTCAGGAAATATCCATTATACGCAGAGCACTTTATCTACTCTTGATCCCAAATAAACACCTCATTCATTTGGTCATCATTTTCAGGTAATTTTTAATTACCTGAGTAGATAAATGATAATATTACTAAAGCAACAGAACATGTAAAATATCTCTTTCTCTCTCTTAATTGGGTCTGGTACTGAAGAGATAGAATATATATTTTTTTCTTCCAAAGTACTATATACTGCTTGAGGGGAAAAAAAATTGCAGCAGATAATACAACTTTAATGCAATAAATCACACATATGTGCAGAAACTGCTATGAAATTCCAAATTCAGCAGTGCTTCACATCTGAAGAAAAGCATATTTGATAAGATAAACCATAGTCTTACAGACAGACACAGAGACAGATTCAATACATCTTGGGCTATAGCAACAAACTCCTCTGTTACGGTCACTTAGCCAGCATGACATAATTATGAGATCTCAAAGGGTTCATTTACATTTTCATAGTTTTCTCATCTGAAATGGTAATAATCAAACCTTTACCCTACTTATTTCATTTTCAAATTATGAAAAATATATAAAATTTTGGCATATATACCTGTGTGTATAAAGGTTTCTACATATGTTAAAGCAGATGTGTCATGCAAACACAGAATAGAAATATAAACCCATGAATCTAGGCAGAGAAATTATGAATTAAAAAAAAACTAATGAAAAGAAACTATCTTAACATATATCTAAACAGACTTTGAAAATACAGTAACTAAGACATGATAACTGACAAGGCACTTGTGGGAGAGGAAGGTGGTGTGGATCCCTTCTTTAGAGTTACACCAAAACAAATTAAAAATATTATTATGGAGACAGGTCTCCAGCTGCTGCCCTGGCTGGAGTGCAGTGGTGTGATCATAGCTCACTGCAGCCTCAAACTTCTGGGCTCAAGTGAGCCTCCTACCTCAGCCTCCCAAACTGCTGGGAGTATAGGCATGAGCCACCATGCAAAAAAATATATATAAACATTAAAAAATACAACTACTATAAGAAAGCATGATAGGTTTTTATTTTCCTGATATTTTTGGATCTAAGTAAACTTCACAAGCCAAGTTGCAATTCTCAAAAACTGAAAAGCAAACTGTGGATAAATTTGGTTGCATATTTTTTTAAAAATCAACACTCTAAAAAACACTACTAAAGTCTAAAAATAATGACAATACTAAGAAAATTCAATGAGACAACAGAAAGGCTACCTTACTTAAGATTTTTTTTCAAATTTTTTGGCAAGAAAAAGATGTTGCAAAATAAAAATAGGTAATGAAGAAGTAGTTCACAGGAAGATAAATGATTTACAGACAAGTGACTTATACATATTAGAAATGTTCTCACTGATGATTGAGAATATAAAAATTAAAATATACATATAAAGATATTTACTTTTCAGGTAGGTAGATACTGAAAAGTGTGGTAATATCCAGAGCTTGGAACAGTGTGGGAAATAAAGCCATCCTTATGAACTCTTGATAAGAGTTGAAATTGGAATAGTATCTTTGGAGAGATCTCAAAAAACAGATTACTGCTGAAAATACACATATACCTTCACATTGTACATGTTATTTTAACAAAAGAAATATCTGCCTTCCATATAATTTTAATTACATGTTTTTCTCCTGCCTAATTAATTCCATTTAGCATTCTGCCCTGCATTTATCAACCCTGGATCAGTAACTACACATCCTTAAAAGTATTCATTATAGAATTGATTGAAATAGAAAATAGAAAGAATGTATGTGTTTAATGTTATAGACATGATTTAATAGATAATGACACCATTATGAACTGGAAACAATTACTAAATTAGAATAAATATATATGTGACACCACAAGGAATTTTGTCCAAAAAAAAGATATTAATTTCAAACGAGTGGAAAGCAAGCTGTAATGTGCAGTGAGATTATATGTAGTGTGACTCCATTACCTTTGGTCACAAACTCTCTCTCCCTCTCTCTTCTCTCTCTCTCCATACACACACATACACACACACACACAGTCATGTGCTGCTGCATAACAACACTTTGGTCAACAACAAACCACATCTCTGGTGGTTCCACCTCCTCAAAAAGAGCTCAAAAAGAGCGTCAGGCAGGTCCTTCAGGAGGGATCCAGAAGAGGCATCGTTGTCATAGGAGACGACAGCTCCATGCGTGTTATTGCCCATGAAGACCTTCCCGGGTGACAAGATGTGAGGTGGAAGACAGTGATATTGGTGATCCTGACCTTGCGCAGACCTAGGATCATGTGAGTGTTTGGCTCTTAGTTTTCAATAAAAAAAGTTTAAAAAGTTAAAAAAATGTAAATAGGAAAAAACTTATAGAATAAGGATATAAAAAAAGAGGGTATTTTTGTACAGCTATACAATGTGTTGTGTTTTAAGCTAAGTGTTATTCCCAAAAAGTTAAAAAATTATTAAAATTTTTAAAAAATAAAAAGTTTCACAAAACAAAAGTTTTACAAAATAAAAAATTTATAGTAAGTTAAGGTTATCATTGGGAAAAGAAAACAATAATTTTATAAATTTATTGCAGGCTAAGTGTACAGTGTTTATCAAGTCTACAGGAGTGTTCAGTAATGTCCCAGTGATCACCTTCACATTCACTCACCACTCACCCACTGACTCACCCAGAGCAACTTCCAGTCTTGCAAGCTCCATTTGTAGCACCTGCCCCATCCAGGTGTTCGAGATTTTACCTTTTATACTGTACTTTCACTGCACTGTTTCTATGTTTAGATGTGTTTAGATGCACAGATACTCACCGCCACGTTCCAGATGCCTACAGCATCCAGCACAGTGCCGTGCTGTGCAGGCCTGTGGCCCAGGAGGAACAGGCCACACCACATGGCCGTGTGCAGCAGGCGCACCCCAGGATGCTCACACAATGACAAAATCGCCTAACGACATGATTCTCAGAACATGTTGCCATCACAAAGCAACGCATGAATGTATTTATGTTAAATTATAGCCCTTATCTGGAAGTATGCACTGAATTGTTAAAATGACTCACTTCTAGAGAGTGAAATGGAGGTTAAGGGAGACTTTCATTTTTACATGATCCCTTTTTTTAATATAATAACCAATAATCATGGATTATTTTGAAATTAAAAAAATACATATGTGAACTAAAATAAAATCCTAAGCCTGCTGTCAACTGAACAGAGCCCTCGTGGCCAAGGGGAGCTGGAGCAACCCTGAGACTGAGTTCTTGGCTGTGAGGGGCAGGGAGACACGCCTCTTTACACTTCCTCCCTTTCGGAGTTTTTACACAACAGTTGACCAGCACTGATGTGAAAACAGAGATCATAAGGCTGACAAAACAGACTCTTTGAGACAGTAAGATGCTGAATTATTCACAGCACCCAAGGCCATGCAGGGCAAAGGTCAAATCACCTGCAGGCCATCAATGTGCTTCGCAGATCACTTGGATCCCTATAGTGTGGCTTGTCTCTATCTACACCCTTCCTTATTTTAACTTAACAGGTTCCAAGCCTTTGGACAAAGCTTTATTTCCTTAACCAACTACAAGTCAAAGAATCTTTGAAGCTACCTATAACCCATAATACCCCACTTCCAGATGTCCTGCCTGTTCAGGCCAAACCAATGTACACATTCCATGTACTGATTCATGATTCTACCTAAAATTCCTATCTCCCTAAAATGCATGAAACTTAACTGTAACCCAACCACCTCAGGACCACTTCCTCGAGACTTCCTAGGCACAGATCCCTGGCCCTCAGTCACCCGTAGTCAGCTCAGAATAAACCTCTTTATTTTACATAGTTTGGGTTTTTTTTTTTTCTGTTAATGCACATATACAGATGCTTATAATAAAATATGATATTAGGAAATTTTTCTACAAATCATTTTCTGGGTTTTTTAAAATGTGTTAATATATTTTTTAAGTTTACCATTCTCCTTTTCCAAGATCATTGTCTCATTTCTCTTAGTACTTTTTTCTAAATATTAACAAACTGAAAAAAGAAAAAAAGTAGGAAGAAAAAAAGACAAATTTTCAATCACCATAAAAACGTGGTATTTTATAACAAAGTGCTACACAATTTCATGGTCCTAAAATTGTGAATCCTGTGAAATAAGAGAAAAGTGAGAACAAGGAGCTGAAAATAAGGTCAAATGCAGTGAAAGGACATGAGATGGGTTTTCATGATAACTCGAGTTCAGCTCTTCTGACTCTTCCTGTTTTCTCAACTGTGATGTGAAGGTACGAATGACTTCCTCATAGCCAAGTTCTCAACAATAGAAAGGGAACATTAATGGCAATGCCTCCCATCTTGTCAGTTCTTAACCAAAATGCTGTCTCTTTCTCCCCTTAAAAAATAGAGGGCCCCACTCACTCAGGCATTCAACAAATGTGTGTATATTGGCTGGCCAGAGGTCTATCTTTATCAAAGCTCCCAGATTTGCATGAATGCGCTTGTTCACACTTGAGTCTACTGAGCTAAGATGCTGTTTTTCAAAATGGGAAACAGATATTGTCTCTCTCTGTCTCCCCCCACAACAAACAAACACACACAAGCTGGGCACTTATCTTGCCACTGCAGCTCCGGAAGGGAGCGTCGTAAGCCCTGTTGCCAGCAGACACCTCTCTCCACGGAAGAAAGGGGTCCTACAGGGATACATGGTAACTTCACTTTCCGAAAGGTTCTGGGAAGGAACAAATACTTTCTCCCCCAAATTCAAACTTTGGGAAGAATATGGTTAGTTTTCTTCCCTCTGTGTAGAGCTCCTTGTCAGCATTACGGCCAATATTTACAGCCCTCCTTGCCCCCGCAGAATTTACATCTTATACGGACCTTCTATAGCCACTGTAAATTTTGTCATATTTCAACTAATTATGTACCATTTCTTGGACTAGCAAATTATTCTGTATTTCCTATGAATTTGTCACTACTCTGCCAAGTTCCTCTCCTGGTGAAGGGAGAGACGGGGTGACATTTCATCACTTTGTCTTCCGTACCTTGGCACAGAGTAGGAAGGAGCTCAGCTCAGGGAATGAGCGATTGGTTGGTCACTGACTAATGTGGCAGTTTGAGTCTTCCCTGCCATAGGGAAGCCTCTTCTCTGAGTGACTCAGTGCTAGAAGCCCTGAAAGGCAGTGTCACACGCTAAGCTGCAGGCACCAGAGTTCTCCCCACAAATGTGAATGGTGACCCAAGGAAAGATCAAGAAGTGAATCTACTCACTGAAGACATGCGGTTTTTCAGATATGATGCTGCTGGAATTGAAGGTAGGGGAGCAGTTCACCTGCATGAAGGGGACTATTGCTCTGTAAAATGATTGTTTAACGTGTATATTTGGGTGTGTGTGCGCCCACAGTGTGTCACGAGGTAAAATTTCTCTCTCCTTACGGGTGCTGATCAAACAGCCTGAGCAGCGCCCCCCCAGACGCACCACTCCGTCTCAGAAACCTTCACGCTCAGACCAGGAGTCGACCACACGTACGTTTTTTCAGTTCCTGGAGGGTGGGGACAGTCATGTGATTAAACATTTTAGTTTACTTTTAATTTTTAACTTTTTAAATTAAAAAATTAAATTAGTTTGCTTTCTTAATTTTAAAGATTTTTAAAAATAAGTCTTACTCTTGAAAATTAAAGAGCTTTAAACTCACAAAAAGTGTGGCTATATTAGAAGGATTGTACAATAACAGGAAATGGAATCTAGGTTTTCAGAGCAGGGCACAGACCTAAATCGTCCCACACACAAGCCTGTGGGGTCCTGATTTCCCCTGCCCCAAGAAGCTGATAATACCCTTTTCATTGCTCTTTTTATTTTGTCCAAATAAAACTCACATCTCAGATCTCATTTCCTTACTTCTGCCTGAAAAATCTTTTTTTAAAAAATAAACTCCAGTCCCAACATAAAAAAACAAAACCCCCAAAACCCTTTATTTTGTGTTAACAAAATATATTGTCTCCTCAGCACATTTATATTTCATCCTTTAAAAATAATTTTGCATTGGTAAGTGTATTCCTTTGTTATAATTAAATAATGAGTAGTGACGTATGTGTTGTTTGTGTACTTTCGTGTCTTGGTGTGTCTGTCATCATCTATAAACTTTCCAAGAGCAAGGAGGACATTCTTCATTGTCTACTTTTCTATCCCTTCAGGCACTCCGAGTGGCTTCTTTATGCAACAAGCCAACTGAGAAGTGCAGACTTCTGAGTTAAGCTCCTACATCCAGAAATCTACTCACCATTTTTACTCATATGCCTTTAGGTAACATTGAAAGTCAGAATGCAGAGGGTATAGCGCTAGCGAGAGGACCTCCGTCAGATCATGCAACGTCTTCTATTCTTCTGGGTGCACACAGGTGGTGCAGCCAGGTGCAATTCCAGATGTGGGCAAAAAGGAAGGTGTCTCGGGCTTGACCTGTTCCGCTATACATCCAATAGACCCTGATATTTGTGCAGAAGGGTTTATTGCAATCACAGAATTATGCAGCTCTCTTGAGGAAAGACTGGAGCAGGACCTTGAAGGTGGTCTGGTCCATCCCCCCAAGCATTGGGAAAACTTCAAACCCACAGGGATCATCAGCACATGCACAGGGGCATGTTGTAGGTGTGCATCGCATCAACTTCTCCAAACTCCCATAGGTTCTGTACAGAAAATGAGGACCATGAGAATTTATCCCTTGATATAAAAAGAATTCACTATCTCATGTAAGTAAAATTGGGGAACTTAATCCATTGTTTTTATTAAGACATAAATACTAATGGGCCATATGTTTCCCTCCCCTGTTCCCAGGAATTATTATGTGACTAAAGAAAAAAATAGCTGAGGTATAATCCATTCCATTCTACCTAGAACAGAATCATGCCTTTTCTTTTGTTTCTTTCTTCTTATATCTACTGAAAATAGGGCAAAAATATTGTGACATTATCTTTTCACTAATAATTTTATGTATATAAAGAAGAACCGATTGTCCTAGACAGTGGAATAAATTCATAGGTGCATTAATTAATATGAAGTTTATTACTAAGTTAAGGAGCTAACCAGGTAACCCATTCTATTTTAGGTATGTTTATCTTTTGATTTGAAGGGGAGATGTTGGCATACATGGTTTTATGCTTTAGTTCCAAAAACTAAAGCATAACTGGAAGGAAACCCAGCAGGTACCATTACTTAGATTAATGAGATTATGTATATGTAACCATGTTTTCAATGGTCTCGTAAAGGCAAAAATGACATCACAAGGCTGAAAACTTTTAAAAAGAAAGAAAATAAATAAACAAATAAATAAATAGACATTGGGTCCCTAAAATCAGGCAGGTAGTATCAGAGAAAAATCAGACTACTTTGAGTCAATTGACTAAGAAATTTATCGAAACGAGTCTCTGAGTACTTCTGAGTACACATAGTCATAGAATTGGAGAGTGAAGAGAACGTTCCATACAAGTGAACATGTAGAATTCGCAGATTTGTAGAAAGTGTGTTCTGCACATATGCAGACCACTTCCCCCCCCCCCCCCCCCCGCCGTGTGCCGGAGAGCAGACCCACACACGGCCCCAGGAGCCCACAGAAAGCAGGCGTTGAGGGTTGGTGCTTGGGGAGCAGGTGGGTTTAATAAATCCCAGTGTTCCCAATTCCTCTGCCCTTGGGATGCCAGGAGTTGAAATCATCACTCTAAATTTGTTCCATCACTTTTCCAGCTAATGAGGCTATTACTTCCCACTCCTGACCAGCTCCACATATCACCCCCTCCCAGTTCTCTCCCTTTAGGGCCTTCCCAACACACTAGAAAAAATGAGTTCACTTATTTACCTCAGTTGATAAAACAGTCATCTGATTAGGGAGTAGGGGTGTGGGAGCAGAGGAACTAATAAAATTAGTTATTTGAAAAAATCATCCAGTCTTCAGGATATATAGACATAGATCCAGACAGACAGTTCTGGAAGTTATAGCTTAGAAAAATATAGAATTTAATTTTGGGGGTTGATTTTTAAAATATTCCTTAGAGGGAAGAAAATAATTTCATTAGTGATTATCAGAGCAGTGCTTAAGGATATGTAAGGAAAGGAAGACATGATTATCTGAGATAGAAAAAACCCCAACGTACAATAACAGAGAGATGCACAGTGGTGGGGAAGTGGCAGGGAGAACAGAAGACCCAAGACATCCCATTTGTGGAGGGAGCAGCTCAACTGTGCAGTTCAGGTGAAGAGAGGTGAATAAAACGTGGCAAAGTCAGCCAGGTGTGGTGGTGCACACCTGGGATCCCAGCCACTGGGAGGCTGAAGTGGGAGGACCCCTTGAACCCAGCAGTTCGAAGCTGCAGTGAGCTCTGCTCATGCCACTGCACTCCAGCCTGGGCTACAGAGTGAGAACCCTTCTTTAAAAAGAAAAAAAATGAAAGTCAATCTTTTTGAAAAAAAGTTTTCAGTCCATAAAAGTTTATATATTAAGGTCCCCACATTCCTAGTGAGTACAACATCGAGATGTGACTTATGGAGTGAGTATGAGCCAAGGCATAATTTAAAGGTGTCACTGTGATGTCACAGGGAATCAAAACCCAGGTGGCTCAATGGGACTGCGCCTGGACATGCGAAGTTACCACGTCAATAGGATCCATCAGCTGAGCAAATTAAGCCTCTGTTCCAATTTCCTCTGTACCCCAAAATCAATTTTACTCACTTAGCACTTGGCATTAAACTTTATTGGCCAGTAGTTGTCTAGTTATAAATTATAATAAAATTATTACTATTATATCACTACAATATATTAATATCACAAAACACTTTCAGGTCCATCATTTAATTCTGCTCTCCCCATAATCAATCATTTTTTCATTCAACAAATACGCATTGAGTGATAACCACACAGAAACCAACGTTTTGGTGCTTGGGATACGTCGATGAACGTGCCATTGTCAATTGACAACAATCCCTCCCCTCATGGTCTTTACATTCTACCATTAAAAGACAAAAAGTAAATAAATAAAAAGAAACCTAATAAATATGAGAACACTGTAATCCACTAGAAGTTGGCACACACTGTGTGAGATTATAGAGGCTCCATTAGCCAGGAAGGGGGACTGGGAAGGTGGCTCTTGGTGGGCTCTGGGGGGTGGGCTGCGTGCCGCCCACTGGGAAGCTGGGTTTCAGCAGACACAAAAGAGGAAAGGGAATGAGGCCAGGGGACATCCGGGCAAAGGGAATTTCACGCAGAAGCTGTAGGTGGGGGAAAGGCCCTCTGCTGGGAAGTGCCTGGTTTGGTGCAAAGCCACCCATGAAGCCAGGGCAGCTGACGCAGAATGAACGGAGAAGTAAGAGAAGAAGGAGAGAACCAGAGACAGGATCGAGGTTCAGACCTCTGGGGTCTGAGGGTTCACTGTGCAGATTCTGACTTTAAGTTGAACGGGAGGTCGCTGAGATGGTGCCACTGTCTTGGGTGCTAAGGGGTCACCCAGTCGCTGTGCTGCGAATGGAAGTGGGAGGGCTGGAGCCCAGCCAGGACCACCGTCAGGAAGTGAATGTGTATCCAGTGGGGGAGGGTGGAAGTTCAGACCGGGGCCCTGGCAGCAGCGTGGTCAGGGCTGGCCGGACCCTGGATACGTCCTGGAGGTGGGGCCGGCAGGGTTTGCTGACGGCCTGGATGTGGGCTGTGAGATCAAGAAAGGAGTCAGCCCGATGCTTGGCCCGCGCAATGGCTAGAAGGCAGTTGCCATCCACTGAGATGGAGAGGCCTGTGATTTGGTTGTTCTTGTAAAAGGGAGACTTGGGGAGAAATTTAGGGTTAAGGTATAGGCACATGGAGTTTAAAATGTCTCTTTTGATATCAAGTGGATAGTTGAATATAAAAGACTAGCATTCAGCAGAAAGGATGGGGAAGGTCAGGAAATAGTAGGGATTCAGAGTATTTTGCAGGTAATGAAGCAGAATTCCAGAGGGAATGGTGGAAACCTTTTAGGGATTGGAAAGGAAGGAGAAGCGGTCATCGTAGGAGACGCACAAAGCTTTATGAAGCTTAGAATGCGAGGGATGAAGGCAGACATCAGTTTAACAATTGACAAAAATTAAGGCACAATAAAACGCACAATGAGATGACAAGATTGAAGGAGGACAGTGGAGAGCTGAACATCGGGTTACACGGTAGGGATGGGGTATCCCTGGGACTCTCTTCTCATCCTACGAAGAAAGTAAAAGGCACGTGTAGGAGTCTCCTTCCCACCCAGGCTTCCTTGTCCCAGGGAATGGCTGGACCCCCGTGGATTGAGGGATCTCAAACCAGGGACTCGATCCCTCTGGATCCCCTTGGGGAAGGGATTTACTGCTGAGCTGAAGCCCATTTCCCCACCCAGACATGCAGCAGAGAGGCCTGGAGCATGCATGGTCAGTAAAATGTCAACACCAGGGTTGAAGGACGTGTTATCGCCTCTGTTTGAAAATGAGAGACAGAGACGGCAAGTGTTTACTTATGATCAGACAATTGAAAAATCTTGGAAGAAAGCTACATTAATAATATGATTGGAAGGTAAGTAAAAGATGTCAGTCAAAAGTTAAAGAAGAGGATTAAACCTTGGCAGATTATTATCAGGATAATGTTAAGCATTTTGCCATTAATTCATATTTGGTTAGCATTGAAGCATTTAGTATGTAAGCATTTTAACATTTGTTTCGCAATTATTTATTAGAAACAGATACAGAGAATGATGGCAGAAAAGTTAGCCTTCAATGGCTTTTAAGAATTTTTGCAGGAAAGGTATGGAATATACTTTAGAAATAAGTTAAATTTTATAATTTCATCATCACCATCATCATCATCGCATTTATATTGTATTTAAATAGAAAAGTTGAATTTAAACCAACAATATCAATTATGCCCTTAAATATTTACCATAACTCTGTATGGCCAGTGTCACTGTTCCACATACAGGAACTGGGAAAAGTAGCTGGGACTGAGAGAGAGAGACGGGTGTTATGTGTTTGAGGTCTTATAACTAATAACTGTCTAGGTCAAAGGACTAGTTGACTCAAAATTCTGAGAAATCCCTACATTAAAAATAAGGTAGCCAAAGATAAAGGAAAAGGACCAGAAATCCCTAATATTAGATTCAGAGGAATAAATTTCATAGTCCTCAAAAGTCATCCCAGAATAAAGAGAATTTAGAAAGCAACTGATTATAGTCACAGCAAAGGTGAACGTATAAAGGAATGGTTCCCAATATTTTAGTTTAGAAGGAAATGACAGGTTAAATAATAAGATGTAAAAATCACGACAAGAAAGAGAGAGACAGAGAGACAGAGACAGAGGAGGGAGAGAACAAGAAGAGAAGGAAAATAAGGAAAAGGAGGAGAAACAGAATTGCGGGTCTGACACTGGAATAATATCAGACTCTTCTGAACCAGCGTAAGAACTGCCATTTCTGATTCTTAACGTACGGAAGACTAGGAGCGAAAGCGTATCAAAAGGAATGAGAAATCATAATGAAGGCATAGAAATCTGTGTGTCATATGAGGCCATTAATTTGAAGGAAGAGCCATCAAGAAAGCGTGTAGCGTCATCTGCAAGTAGAGTTAGATGAGATCGGCCCATTGCTAAAGCCATGACACTGCAGTGTTCCCCCACACGCACATGCTCCACAGCTGCTCTCTGTGCCCCCTGGGAACTTCCACAGGGCAGGGAATAAAGTGCTCACCCACATGGGGGCACCTGCCGGGACCTGGTGTATTTACGGCCTTCCCTCCGCTGCAGGAACCTCTGCCAGGCTGGGCCTGTACCCCGGGAACAGAATTCTAGGAATGATCATCTCCAACCTGAGCAGCAGCGTCAGGATGACTCGAGGATGCCCAATTTCCTG